>APFE030192046.1:0-10563 GCA_000404065.3 Pinus taeda
AAATTGATTTCCTTGGAGATCATAAAACTAGGTTTTATGGCAATGGTTTCTCACATGTGTTTTGATCATGGAACTATTTTTCAATCTCCCATACAATTTGAATTTCTCCAATGTATTTCCTTCTTATTTTGTAGAAAAAATTCACCCACAACATCCTCCATAGGAATTAATGATTTCAAGGTTATTTATGTACAAAAAGTAACTTCAATAAAATTTATAAATATACCTTTTTCATTAATTACATCATTTCTAAAGTATTATACCATTGATGAATCAATATTTTCATTCTGGTGCACCCAATTGAAGAGGAGAAGAGGAATAGATTTTGTTCTTTTATATATATATATATATATATAATCATGGTCTACAACTAGAAAACTATATTTTTTCATATCAAAAATTTATTTGTTTATGAAAAAATATATTTTTTATTATTATTTTATGTTTATAAAGAAATATTTCAATTGAATTGTAAGACACTTGTATTCCCATAAATTCTTTTTCAACTATTACATAAATAGTAAACTAAGATAGTGGAAATTTTTAATTTGTTTTTGATTTATTTTAAACGATAGTAAACTAAAAATGAAAGGCTGTGACATGAAAAGCAAACAAAGAGATGATAGGTAGAAGAGGAAGTGTGCTAATTTTGGAAGTGTTTTTTCAGGTGTTTTAGAAGAGCAAATACACATGATAGATAGAAGAGAACTTTCGACTATAGAAGAGAACATCATCTATTCCAGTTGATCCGTTAAAAGAAGAGTGGATCATAGTTTAACGAAAAAGCATGACATGCTTTTCTTGAAATTTTCATATAAAAAGTTGGGTTATCTTTTCAACAAATGATTTTCAAGAAATTATTTATGCAACCACGTCATCTATGGGCGTGCGTTCAAATTTGGAATGTTGAAACTTCAATTTCAATTTTCGGTATATAAAGTTGGGTTTTCTTTTCATGAAATGATTATCTACGCAACCGCGTCATCTATCCGCGTGCGTTCAAATTTGGAATGTTCAGTCTTCAATTTGAATTTTCGGTATATAGTACTGTATGTAATCTTGGCACACGGTTTTTGTGGTACACTGCTTTTGGCGGTCAGCAATTCAATTAATATTATAAGCGGTAATCGTAGAGAGACAGCTGGTTATATGTGTGTATTTTCCTATTAATCTATTCAATATAATTGATAGGCTTTTGGTGGTCAACAATTTAATTCATATAATCGATCATCTTTTCCCCATTAGCAATTTAATTAATATTATAGGGTTAATTGGAGAAGCAATGGTGGTAGAGAAACAAAGCTCGTAATATGTTTTTATTTTTTCTTAACTCATTTTTCATTTTTCATGTAGTTTCAATATCCATATAATTGAATTACTCTTTTTAGTTTATTTTTTAATTGGAAATGTTAAATTTTAATTATTGAGAGTTATATTTTAGGCAACAATACTTTATGTAATTTAGACTAATGTAAGTTTTTTATGGTTTTGTGCTTCCTATTATCAACTATTAATATTTCTTTAAAGTTATTATAAGTGATGAAAGAGAGCTACTTCTTCAAGGTTACTATAAGTAACCAAATAGAGCTAGTTTCATTTCTCTATGTTATTTCATTTTTATGTATTCAATAATATATATAACATATTTTCATTTAGGTTTCAATATATTTTTTACATGTCTTTATTTAGGTGTCAATAATAATAGATTTACTCTTAATTTTGACATGCTTTTTTTAATTTGGAAATTACAAGTTTTTAATATCAAATTATATGTTTACTATTTCAAATGTGATTGGTAACTCAAAGTTAAGATGAAGTGAAAATTAATTATATCAATAAACATGTTTATTTTAAAATAGAATAAAGATTCCAAAACTTTAATTTAATTATTAATCATTATTAGATTTCTGTTAGGACCATTAAATTTTTCATGGTTGTTTTAGTGGTATACGCAAATCAAGGACTGAGATTTATGTGCAAGGTAGTTATGTTTTTTTTGTCATTTGAGTGAAACTCATTAATTAAATAAATATGATATGAACAAGTTTCATATTAAATGAGTTATGTATTGTTGCATACCCTATTTATAAATTAAGAAACTCCTTCATTGATAAACATCTTCTTCCATGCTTTCTGAAATAAGTATATATTTAACTTATAGTAATAATAATAATAAAAAAATAGTTAATTTCATTATTTTTTAAATTTTACCGGAGATGTATTAGCAGTCACTAGCCATTAATTTTATATAATTGTTCTAGTATGTAAATTTATATTAAAAATGTGTTGGTTTTCTTAATATTGATAATTTAAATACATTTCAAATATTTTATAGCTACATAAATACAAAGGTTTTAAATATTTGAAATTACATTTTATAGTGAATTACTCCAGTGTTTACCACTTTTTGTTAATGATATGGAGAGTGAGATAATCTATCTTATTTTGGTTATTGGATTTGTGTGTTTAAATATTTTTAGTATAGAGCCTTCTCAAATACCATGCACACTTTTCTTTGTATGGTTATTTATGATAGAGTCTTCTCAAAATAACATGCACACTTTACTTTGTATGGTTTAAACTGTAGAAAGAATTTTGATTGTCTTTTGGTTCTTTCTTCACCTTTATTTTTGTTTTTGTTGTTGTAATTTTAGATATATTTTGTTAATTTTTTTTTAGTTTTTATACATATTCAACAACTAAAAGTTTATCCTAGAAGGTGAGAAAGAAAATTCATAGTTTAGAGAATCTATTCCTTTGAGAAAACTATTCTCCAATCTTGCATCCTTTTATTTTCCAAACAACCTTAATTTACTCCTTGCATCCTTGCATCCTTGCATCCTTGGGTTGATGTTGTATTTCAAATGAGTACAATATAACAAGAAACAACTCAACAAGACTACACCCCCCATAATAAGAACTTTCTTTTACCAATTTTTTTTCTTTTTGAACTAGTGCAATGATATATATTAAATGACTTGTATACACATTAATCCATGATAAGCATGAGAACACGTACCCCATTATATATCTCACATTACCAACTCAACAAGACTAAACCCCAAATAATAAAAACTTTTACTAGTTTTTTTTTTGAACTAGTGCAACCATATAAATTAAATGACTTGTATACACGTTAATCCATGACAAGCATCAAAAAACTTACCACATTTTACATCTAATATTAATCAAATAAAAAAGTGTCATAAAATTTAACTAAATTATAAATTTTTCTTATCCCTACTTTACCATGGAAATTCTTAACTCAAGTAAATATATCTTCTTACAACACTATGGGCCAATGCGATGGCTTATTAATACCACATGTCCAATGTGACATATGCTGATATGATGTTTTCTTTAATTAAACAATTTGACATCAATTAATCAAAAGAGCATAATGAACTTGGGATAAATATTAACCCTTGATATGTGAATACTACTATGACCATTCTAGCATATTCCATAAAGGTTAAATCTCTAACATTCACCTAATAATTGATAATAATTAAATTGTCAAAAGAGCATAATGAACTTGGGATAAATCTTAACCCTTGATATGTGAATACTACTATGACCATTCTAGCATATTCCATAGAGGTTAAATCTCTAACATTCACCTAATAATTGATAATAATTAAATTGAAAGTGTGAGACAGTTATTCTCAAATAAAGAGGCCTATTATTGTAATAAGAAATATGTACAATGTAATCATTTAGGTCATGACTTCTCTCCTTTATGACCTAGATTTCCTCTTTATGACTTTTCTCCTTTATGACATTTTAACCAACATTTTCTTACTTTTTAAATTTTTTTTATTAAAATTATTTACTAAAGTGTTATAAACCCTAAACCCTAAACCATGAGCATTTTATAGAATTTTAAATAGTAAACCCTAAAGCCTAAGCATTTTATAACATTTTAACAAGAATTTTGTAGCTTTTTTTATGTTGTTATTAAAAGAATTTATGAGTGTTATAAATCCCAAACCCTAAACCATAAACCCTATCCCTAAGATTAAGAATTTTATAACATTTTAAAATATTTTTTTAACTTTTTTAAGTGTTTATTAAAATAATTTACCAAAGGACTATAAACTATAAACTTTAAACTCTAAACCCTAAACCCCAAACCCCAAATCCCAAACCCTAAACTCTTAAGACTTAAGCATTTTATGATCTATTAAAAATAATTTTGTAAGTTTTATTTATGTGATTATTAAGAGAATTTACTATGGTTTTATAAAACTTAAACCCTAAACCCTAAACCTAATCACTTAATAACATTTTAAAAAGTATTTTGTAACCATTTTTAAGGGTTTACTAAAAGAACTTAATAATTTTTTATAAACCCTAAACCCTAAAACTGAAATCCCACACCCCAAACCTTAAACCCTTAACCCTAAGCAATAAACCCTAAACCCTAAACACTATTCTCTAAACCCTAAACCATAAACACTAAGAATTTTATAACAATTTAAGAAAACTTTTGTAACTTTTATTTAAGTGTTTATTAAAAGAATTTAATAAAGTGTTATAAATCCTAAACTATAAACACAAAACCCTAAACCCTAAACACAAAGCATAAAGGCTAAACCACAAAAAGTAAACCCTAAACCCTAAATCCCAAACCCAAAACCATAAACCCTAAACCGCAAACCCTAGACCCTAACCATTTTATAACATTTTAAAAATTGTTTTGTAAATTTTATTTAAGTGTTTATTAAAAGCATTTACTAAAATATTATATACCCTAAACACTAAAACGAAAACCTAAACCCTAACCCTAAACCTTAAACCATAAATCCTAAACCCTAAACCATAAATCCCAAACCCGAAACTCTAAACCCTAATCATTTTATAACAATTTAAAAACTATTTTGAAACTCTTATTTAAGTGTTTATTTAAATCATTTAGTAAAGTCTTATAAACCCTAGTTCCAAATAATCCACCTAAGCTTTAACTCTCGCATTACAATGAAGGGGTACAATATCATTACATCAAGAAGATATGGATGATCTATGGACTATGTTGTGAGAATGATGACACTCTCCCCATTTTATAAGATAGATCAGTTAGGCGTATAATAGAAAATGGATCAATTGCGCAAAAACGTAATAGAAGTTATTACAGTATATCCACATAAGGGTAGTTTAGTGAAGATGTACACGTGTCATGTGGTGGTTGGAAGCCACCTCAAAAGTTTCATGGTCTCTAAGCTAAGGATCAACATTTAAAGCACTCCTTCTGACATTGTTTTGTGCTCTCTAAAAGAGGATCCAAGCTTTAATTCTCCGCACCATGTCCTAATTCAAAACAAACTCCAAGTATTGCAATCTCCAAGAAAGAATCCCTCAATACAACCACTCATCATCTTAAACTATGACATGTTCTTATAGTGGTCCTAGGGATGAGTGATTTTACTCCTAGTGCATATTATGATGATCCATACTTATGTAGGAATGCAACAGAATAAAAATATAAACATAAACATAGAGTTGAAGAAAAAATAAAACTTCATGTCATTAATATCAAAGAATTTAAATATGCTTATATACAAAATTGAAATAAACTAGCTTGGGAAATGGTAGCTTATCTCAATGAAGATATGTGGTGGACACATGTTGCAATTACACCTCTAGAGCTCCAACAATTGTTCTACAATATATCTATAATATATGTACATAGTAACCATATTAGAGTGGGTTACAACTATGGCGGCAAAAATTCACAATATATATACGAGATTTTATTAGATGACATAAACATCAAAACTGTGTGATATTATATTAACACTAAAATTTAGACCTAATTTTTTTTTAGGTTGTGGTACAACTATGGCCTCAAAAGTTCAACTGCATCGTAAGACATGTTTTAATGGTGATGGCTATTTAAATTGTAACACATATTTTAGAGTAAAACGAACACATTAATATCAATGTTATTAGTAATATTAACCTTAATTATAATACTAATATTAATATATTAACAATAATATTAATATATATTATATTAGTATTAATATATTAACATTAATATTAATATATATTATATTTACTAATAAAAAATATATATAAGTTGTTATTTATATTACTTATATTAATTTTTTAACATAATAACATTAATAAATAATCAATAGTATTGATATTCATAAATTATGATTTTATATATTAGTTAATAATCAAACTATTAATAGTTCATGTGGCCTAATATATTAATAAATCAGTAATTACGACCTACTATAATTCTTAGTGTTTAATAAGATTGAAAATGATGAATTATAATTAATTAAATTTAACCATTAATTATTATGTTATCAACATTAACAATTTGAGCTAGTTAACAAAATGTATCAAACTATTACATTGAAAAATATTATTACATAAATAATTATTATGAAATTATTAAGAATATATTAACCTTATCATTAATAACATTAATGTTAATATTTGTATTGTCAATATTATATTTAATTATTATTATTATCAATGTATAAAATGTAACTATTATGAACATTATTTATGAATATTAATGATAATACATAAATGTTATTAATTCAATTTTATTAATGTTAACATTATACCTTAATTGTTGTTAAAATTAGAAGTATTTCTAATAATATATAATTTTTTATATATTAATATATGTGTAATATTTGTATTTATACATAGTAATATATTATTGATAAACCTTCATTGTCAAAGCCAAAATTTCTCTTAATTTGATTTTGGCCCTTTTCTATTCTTTTTATTCTAATCCCTTGGGTTTTAAACTCTTGAAATAGATGTTTGAAGTTTTCCATAACTTCACCAACATTACCATTGCATATGTGGTTGAGTTGATTATATATATTGCACTAGGTTTTCTTTGATCTAGAATTTGATTATCTTAATGAACCAAGCACATCACTTTATCTCGAGGCTACTATAATTAGTTCTATATTTATCATCATTTCTTGAACCTCCCTCAAAGTTTGTAAACCTTTCTTAGTTAAGAAAAACTAGAACTCTTCATTGAATGCGTCTATATAATAAATAAGGATGGTAGCAACTAAAAGTTCAGTGTTTTAACCAACTTTTGAAGTTTGCGATTAAATATCTTGACGAAATCTTTTATGGTTTCGTGGAATTATAAATGTAAAGACAATATCCTAATTTCTCTACAAAAAAAAATTCATTTTTTTTGGTATGTTTAATTTTGATACCTCATGTACTTAGTAAATGTGTATTCATCTAGTAATGAACAACATTCACAATAAAAGAAAAATGTAAATTAACATACCTAGTCATGTTTGCTTGAGTTTAAAGTTCTTATCAACACATTTACTTCCATAGGTTGACTCTCTCCATGTCATCTCCAAGAGTGAAATCATAACTTTGAACATGAAGCTAGGAATGATTCTATGGAATATACTTCGGTTATAATGGAGTGGATTTCCATATTTTCCAACATCTATCTAACCTACAAAAAAATGTAAACTCAACATTCCTTCATGCTTGCACTAACTAAGGTATCTTCATCCCTTAATATTCACGGACTCTATAGTGGTAGTGACTCACTAAGTTGAGAAAATAAATCAAGTTGTTGAGAATATTATGAATAAACCATCTAATGATCCAAATAAGAACTAAATAACATCATGACTCAATGATACATACCTACTTAATGTTGTAAATTTCCAACTCTTGTGTAATCGTCAAACATAATAAACATAAAGGGAGCCCAATATTGATGGGATAATATTATTCACCTTTGAAATACAAAACTTATGTCTCTTCTCCATACTCCAACATAATTCTCTCATGTCTCTATGCACTACTGGCCCCCAATTTTTTCACTAGTTGGGTTGCTAAATTTACTGTCATATACATACCATAAGAATGCATGTCCTTATGCCATCATCAATCATTTCTCCAACACTCTCATCACATAATTATACATAGCTCACTATCATGACATTTAAGAATCTCCTACACATTGTGAAGTGTTGTGACTCTTGTACATAGGACCATCAACACACCCAACTCAAATAAATTCGGATCCTACTTATTGTAAGGTCCTCCAAGTGAATTTTACATATCAACTTTACTAACTTATCCATAACCAGGACCATGAAGAGATTGAGAAAATTGTAAATAATCAAATCAATCATTGTATCCTCTCATGGTGTCTCAATGCTTCCAACATCACCTCAAGGTGCTCTACTGAGTTTTATTTATATCCACTACTCCTAACCTCGGTTAAGTTGCTCCACTCGTGATTCCATATATATTAAAAAAATTCCATGTCCAAGCCTTTATGACTACACCAAACCGCTAACCAAGTGTCCCACATTAACATCTCATCACAAATACAACCAATCCTTCCAAACTCCAAAATTTAATCCTGCTAATGATGTCTCAATTTTGATCCCCACCTACCAAGTCTATCTAAAGGGACCCATAATCCATATAAATTAAGGACTCGCTTGATCCATCTAATTCATTTGATCGAACATCATCAACAAGTTAGATCTCCTTTAATACCACGCTCAACCATGTGAAGGCTCTCCTGATCACAACGATAAATTCATCAATTTTTCATCTCAAGTACCTCAACCCATGGAATCATCATCCCATAATGCTATCACATTGGCTAGCTCCCATGTACATCACTATGTATCGACTCCCATGAGCCACTTACTCCACTGTGTCATCAAGTCCTCATCTTGGATCATAGTGAGATCTAGATGAAGAACATTCAACCAATTCTCATGATGGTTTTATATCTTAATTCTGGTGTCCTTTTGTCTCAGGCGCTATCATCCAAACGGTCTCAATCCTCAAATTTATGATGAAAACTTGGTGAATTTCTCCCATTGCTAGCTATAAATCATCCTCTCCAAATATTTCTCATCCCTTTTCCTTGTCTAAAAAATTGGCCCCATCCACCCTTAGAATGAATACAGATTGGAAAACCTCCACATCAATCTATGCTATATAAACCTCCACAACCACCACCTCCTCTTCCTCCATGCTCTCCTCCTCAAACACCTCCTCCACCTTGCCCTTGACCTCCATCTCCACCTCCTACACCTCCTACTCCTCCTCGTCCTACTCCTCCTCTACCTCCACCACCTCCCCCACCTACTCTTCCTCGACCTCCACCTCCTCCAACACCTTCACCTTCACCTCCTCCTCCTCGTCCTTCTCCTCCAATACCACCTCCACCCCCTACACCTCCATATGCACCACCTAAGCCTCTGCCTTCAACTCCTCCTTTGCGTCCTCCTCCACCACCTCCACCTCTACCTTCGCCTTGTCTTGGTCCTCCTCCTCTACCACCACCTCCCTCACCTCCACAACTACCTCCTCCACAACCACCTCCAACTCCAGCTCCACCTCCTCGCCACCTCCTCCACCACCTACAACTCCACCACCACCTTCACCTCCTCCTCATCCACCATCACCACCACGACCTCCTCCTCCACCACCTCCTCCACCTCCCTCTCCACATCCTCCAACTCCACCACATCCACCTACTCCACATCCACCTACTCCACCTCCACCTACTACACCTCCTTCTCCTCCTCCTCCTCCTCCTCCTCTTCCTCTCCCACCTCTCCCACCTCGCCCACCTCCTCTTCCTCGACCTAGACCTCCACTGCCCCCAACACCTTCACCTTTGACCCCTCCTCCTCCACCACCTCCTCTTCCTCCTCCTCCTCTTCCTCCACTACAACCTCCTCCACGTCGACATCCTCTTCCTCCTCCTCCTTTTAATCTGCATCCATGTACACCTCCTCCTCAATCACCTTCTCCTCCTCCACCTCCACCCCTACCACCACCTCCACCCCTTACACCTACACCTCCACCACCTAAGCCTCTGCCTCTAACTCCTCCTCTGAGTCCACCTCCTCCAACACCTCCACCTCTACCTTCGCCTCGTCCTCCTCCTCCTCCACCAACCCCTCCACCTCCACCACTGCCTCCTCCACAACAACCTCCACCTCCACCTCCTCCACCGACTCCGTCTCCACCTCTTACCTCTACCTTGTCCTCCTCCACCTCCACCTTCATATCGTCCTCATCCTCCACCTCCTCCTCCTCCTCATATTCCTCCTCCACATCCACCTCCATCTCCTGCTTCACCACCCCCACCTCCACCTCCACCTTCATATCCTCCTCATCCTCCACCTCCTCCTCCTCCTCATATTCCTCCTCCACATCCACCTCCATCTCCTCCTTCACCATCCCCACCTCCACCTCCACCTCCTTAAAAAACTTGAAAATAAAATAAAATTGGATATCATTTCATTTTCTTTATCAATATATACATGATAATATAACAAACGATATGTATATAAAATTACAATATAAATAATTAATTATAAAACCACAATTTAATTAATAAAATTTTATAGAATTTATATAAATAATATTAAAGGATGTTGAAGTAAATCACAAAAAAACTCAATGCTTATTCTCAACGTCCAGAACTATTTAAAATCAATAAGTTAATTATATAAAATCTCCACTTCCACTCTACCTTCTTGGAAAACTTGAAAATAAAATAAAATTAGA
>APFE030192055.1:0-14341 GCA_000404065.3 Pinus taeda
TGAATTTTCAATGAGGCTTCTAGAGCTTGAGGGCCACGTGACACATATGTACACATGGATCTAGTCAGCACTCTATCCACGTGATCAAAATTACATGGAAGGGATCCGCGTAGCCTACAAAAACTTGGACATGTGTCTTAATTTAATAGTAAGGATTGTTATGATTTTGATCGATGATGAAAATTCTCATTGCACAGTTAGGGTAACGACCACCCTGAGCCTTCCACCACATTGGTCTCATTTACATTTTACATGTTAAGGGAGGACCTAAGAAAGAATAAGGAGTTTTGGGTAAAATGGAAAGGGTTTACCTTTTCATTTCAATGGCTTGCCATTGAAGATGAATTTTCTCGCTAACATTATGAAGTGAATAAAGGTTACCTACTGAACGAGGTGGGATTTTTACATAAGGTCTTAGACTAAACCTTTTGAATATGTTCACTTACTTGTATATTTTTTACATATATTTATCTTCTATAACATGGTTTAAAATTCACGTAGATCATATTCACTAATTTTCATTTGTCTTAATAATGAGTTGTAGGTTAAACCCCTAGCTTATGTTGTAGGTTATGTCACAACATCTCCCCTCTATCAGAACTCAACAATGCTACAAATTACTCATATTTTTTCAAAGATAAATCTTCAGAACCAAATTTTAAATCTAAAACCCTAACTCTATTCCTTTCAGAAGGGTTTCTTCATCTAGAATATTTCCTTCGATGATGTTAAACAAAAATAGTAAAAGAGCATGAAAATATCATAAATGCAACATACATGAAGAAGAAATACAAAAATAAGGTAAGATAGACAATGCACCAAGAATTGTTAATGGATTTCAATCACGATGTGTGATCTACGTCTTTGGTCCCTGCTTCAAGAGGGGAGGCCTCTATATTTTTCCTAGAAAAATAATGTGAAGTACATGGAAAAATAAATGCAAATACCTAACATCTGGGGATGACCTAGAAATATGCTACTCAAAGTGTAGCATACTCCATACCATCCACTCTACCTCTAAATTATGTAGCTTTAGAGTATAAACAAGACCACCTTTTGACGTGTGAAATGTTTCCTCAAAGTTCATTCCAAGCCTTTAATGACACATGTGGAACTTTTCCATAAGCCCTTAGAACCACTGTTTAGATCACCATTTTGAATACACCAATGTATTCCTTGTGGAATTATGAGAAAACTAGTATAAACTTCTCTAGGCTATATAACATTCACCCTTGGATTCTGAGAGAATCCCCAAGAATCCATAGCATCAGAATATAATAGAATATTCTCACAAAATATTCCTTGGAATATACCACATAATATTTTGTGGAATATTCTACCTGGAGAACTATGCTTAGTTTTGGTTCCATTGCCTTGTTCCACCCACACGTGTCCCAATCTCCTCTGTCTGACTCCCTATCAAATGAGAAAACTATTGGTTTAAATATATTATGCTTAGGAGAATGACCCAATAACACCATTGGGAATATTTGTTAGTGTGTATATAAAAATTTGTTTCTTTTTAAGTGGGTCCTAGGGTGAAACCTCATGAGCCTCCTTTTTAAAACACAAGTTTGACAAAATATAAAACAATTTGTCCATACATTAATAAACCATACCAACCATTTGTATGAGAGAAAATTGGATATTGCACACATTCGAGGGCTACTTGGCGTAATTTTAGGTTCCACATGACACCATGTGATTAGGGCACATGACATACTTTCATTGGTCCATAATTACCCAGTCACCATGCTAGATAACTTATAAGTGGGTGACACATGTCGGCTTGCAGAGCTACCACATCACCCTATTTTGCCACATCACTTGTTGTGGGTCTCACCTAGGCTTGTTGATTGGATTGCCACATGGAAACTTGTGGGAGTGCCAAGTGGCACCATCTAGCTCCCACCCACACATCATTTTTAATGTTTGCCATGAATTTCAGATGAGAATAACTTTCTCATACATATTTGGATTGAGGTGTCACTGATACAATTGGAATAAGCTCATATAGTTGTATGACATGATGTTGTTTACATTAAATTTGAGCAGTGTTATTTTTGAGTTTTTCCATATCCACCTAGATCATCCCTCCCCATTAAAGGACTTTCAGATCTCAAAAGTGATATACATATATCATACATGTTTTCTCCTTAGTATTTATAACAGAACCCATGCCCTTTGCTAGCCATAATTCAACAAAAGGTCAAAATATCATTGTTGCGTATTCAAGTGATGGTATAAACTTCATAACTTTTACAATTTGATTTCCATCTATGGGGTCTTCAAAATCCAACATGTAATTTACAATGTTGGCCACACTCAACTACTTAAAATGGCTACCCATTTCTTACCTAACCAAGTTAATGTGCCTTATTCTTGTAGTTGTCTTTCTTCATGAATTGGTTCATCAGTTATTTCCTTCACATGTGCTTTCATATCCCCATATAATTATTTTATGATATTCTTATAAGGAATTTCTAGGAAATACAAGACCAACTGATGGTTCCTTTCTCTATTTGCAAGTTAGTCCTTGATGATAACTAGGGTTTCTACTAATAATAATTATCAAGGGTTATTTACATACAAATTGTCTTGTTTCAACTTCGTCCCTTAAGCTACTCATGTTTTGCTTCTTATTACAGGCCCTTGGAGCTATTGTCCACTCAAGCTCGGTTCAACGATTGCACAAAATTTATTTGTAATTAATATATATGAAAAATTCCTAGACTAGTTGGGGTTTCAAATGTCTCTACTATATGCTTTCTTAAGTTTTCCATGAAATTTTTTGCCTAGAAGGGCAAGTCTCGATGAATAGAGCCTTGTAACTTTATTTTAATTAAGGGTGATTTTCCTTCTTGTTAAATGAATACTTTTGTATTTCATTATTTTGACTTTGCAACTAAAACCCACATGGTCATAGGTGTCATTTTTTTTTCTTTTCCTTTATAAAGAATGTGAACTAAGTATATATTTTCTTTACTCTACTACATGTGAATATAATTTAAATCTTGGCTTTTATATAGCATTGTTAGCTTTATTTACCCTCTTGTAACCATGCATATGTTCAATTCTATTTTATTGAAACTTATGTATGCTTATGACTATATATACATATCAATTATGTGGTTATTATTTAATTTAGAAGGCACAAACTAGGCTAGAATCCTAGTGGACTCCTATCATGGAGAGCACCCAAGAATTTTGTTAGCCCTTAATATTCATTTGCCTAGGACTACATGTCTTTTGGTTAATCGACGAGGTTCCCTTCCTTGTCATGGGACTGCAACAAGCTAACACATGAATATAATGTTTTCTACTTCTAATCAATTGTATTACTTACTTCCTTATAATAATTTTGTTTTAATGTAGACTATAATGAACTCATTTTTTTGCTCAAATATAAAATTAGTATTTACTATAGATGGCATGTATTTGTGTTATTTCCATTCCCACCTGGTAACTACTACATAGTCAAACCTTTGTGTTCTTCCTTTCACCTTCACCTATATAGTGCACACCAGGGTTAGTTTTAATTACAGATTCTCTTCCTCAATTTTTTTGAGTAGAGGGAACACTTATTTTCAAGGATAATTTTAAGGATGGAATTTTATATTAAAGTTTAGAAATCTTGATGAATCTTACTAGTCCCTAACATGCAAATTGTAAAATTTTGGGTAATATTTTGTAAAAATATTTAGATTTCTAATGATTTTTTATTAGTCGATATAAAATTTTGGAGATTTTTAAGGTAAAATAATTTTATACTATAAAATGTGGGTGAATCCTTTTTAGAAAAGATTGGAATTGGAGAATCTTTTTATGGAAAAAACATGGAAAGTTAGCCCACTTTTGAATATTAGCCCCTAAAATTTTCCCTGCTTACTTTGTGCCTATGATCACTAGTTTTAATGTAACATAAAGGAAAAGAAATACACCCCACACACAAACATATATTTGTATTATTCACAGAACATTAGACGAGTTATCCTTCCATTTTACAAAAAAGATGTAAAAACATTTAAAATCATAATAGTAGCATCCTATTCCATTCTTTCATAACCCCTGAATAGAAATAAATAAGATTAATAATACAAAAGTATCCAGACATTCACATACCTGCATAAAGGTTTCTTCGAAATATATTAAGGATTCTATGTTCCTCCCAACTGTGAACTATGTCTCTTAGTAGTTCCCACCAAGCTCTGCTCCCCCGATAGGGAAGCAACTTGTTTTATCATACTAATAAATAAATAATTGATATCGGCCTAGAATCCAAATAAGTACATTAGTGCAACTATTTGATGCTAGGTCTTGTTAGATAATTTATAGCTATTCCTTCATCTCGCAATTCTTTCGCTTTATTCGAGCAACTAAGTGATACTAACATCGCATCATGCATGGCATCCTAACATCCCAAGGAAAAACTTCAAGAAAGTCATAAAAACATTATTAACTATTTTCACACAGGAAATAAACTCGATGCGTTTTTTCAAAGAAACTGTGGGTCATTACTTTTTCACATAACCGGAAATTGATAAATTTTGATTATTCCTCCATACACAATAATACTAGTGATAAAGAATATATTATTAAGAATATATTATAAATTTAATAAGATTTGTTACCACCATTGTAAAATTGAATCCTCGTTGATTTTAATATTTATGAATAAATAAATAAATATTGTCATATCCAACGCTCGTTAACATTTTAGGAAAGAATACCAAGAAATACATGGAGGAATGTTTCAACTGGCCACCTACGTAATATTTCATATGGAGTCGACCAACATGATATATCTAGGAAGCAAATGGGAGGAGGACATTCCTCTGCCCCAACTTAGGAAGCAAATGGGACGAGGACATTCCTCTGCCCCAACTTTGGTATAATTTAAAGGAGTATAATATTATGGTAATTTAAACTTATTGAAATGAATAAAAATTAAAAATATAAAGGAAAAATATCTTTTTATTTATATATATAAATTATATGAAGACATAAAAATATTAAAAAAATATTAATCTCTTAGAAAATATTATTAAAAATCAAAATATCATCATAAATAAATACGGAAACTCTTAATGAAATAAATAAATACGGAAACTCTTAATGAAATATTAAATATCCGATATGTATTTTACCTCATATGTCTTTTATATAATTGAGTTGGAATATTTATCACCTCATATATTTTTTATATAATTGAGTTGAAATATCATGATAAATAACCACTGAAACTCTTAATGAAATAAAACACTCATAATAAACATCAAATTAAAAAATAAAAAATAAACAATCATAATATATATAATATTATGAAATATAACACCCATGTTTACCATTCCATATAGATTAAGAAAATCTCAATTCACGTTAGTCATTATAAACTTAAACGAACAATAATTTTGATTCGGATTACTCAATATGGATTTGATTTAACAACATTTTGAATTCTACTTTACTCAATATAAACCTTAAAAAAAAATCTTCGTTTACATTTTTAAAATTAATTCTTCTGAAAATTCAAATTAAGATACACCATTTTGATTTAACAAAAATACTAAATTTAAAAATAATTAATTTACATGATAATTAAAAAAATTTGAATATCTTCACTCTTAATATTCGATCAACTTCGTTGGAAATTTTTAAAGTATTTCACTATAATATCTCTATATTCCTAAACACGATATTTATTCGTTTTAATAATTAAATAAAACGAAGGGTTGGAAACGGCCACTGTCCAAATTGAGTTAGGGTTGTATAATAGCCACCCAACTGAGTTCAAAAGAAGAAAGAAAAAGATTCTTTGTGTCTCTCCTAAAAAAGTGATATTAATGAATTAGTGTTGCCAGAGTTTTAGTCGAGGGTATCAACCACGAGCTTAAGTCGATTGTAGATTCCTAGAATATTCGGGAATCAGACGGACATGGGCGTGGTCAAAAAATTGACCATGCCCATGTTCGTCCGATTCTCGAATATTTAGGGAATCTACAATCAACTTAAGGATGCCCAGGTATCAATGATGCCCACCCAACTGAGTTCAAAAGAAGAAAGAAAAAGATTCTTTGTGTCTCTCCTAAAAATTTGATATTAATGAATTTGTGTTGCCAGATTTTTAGTCAAGGGCATCAACCCCGAGCTTAAGTCGATTATAGATTCCTAGAATATTCGGGAATCAAACGGACATGGGCGTGGTCAAAAAATTGACCATGCCCATGTTCGTCCGATTCTCGAATATTTTGGGAATCTACAATCAACTTAAGGATGCCTAGGTATCAATGATGCCAGGAGAGAGTACATGAGAGATGAGAAACAACTCGTCATGTGCCTATGTACACCAAGAAGTGCAGCTGAGAAATGTGTACAACTTGTTGTATAAAATGAATGTGCAATGAGTGATACCCTGTCGAGTAGAGTGTTTCATGAAGGAGGATGTGTGTGGGTTGTGCCAACATTGTAGGTGTAGGCTTTCATGTGTGTCATGATTCGTATGAGACAATCAATCAAGTATATAGGTTGTATACAACGTGACTCGCAAGGGCCTTGCACGCGTGCTTTGTGCTTTTGGTTCACGACTGGGAGCCTCGTGGTATATAGAGGTTTTATTCCACCGTCTTTGAGTTTTCTTTGTTCTTCCAACTAAGCTTCTTACTCATTTGCACGTGCCATGCAAAAATATGGGGCATGCACCTAAGTATATTAAGCTCTTCCTTGATTGTTTTGTCTAGACATATGTGGTTGTTACTAGGGTTAGAGATTTTTATTTTTATTGTAGATGGTGACCTTCTTCGCAGGATTCAATGGATTCTCATGCACATATGAATAAGTTTTGTTATTGTTCTCACTTAGTTCGTTCATGGGAAAAAACACATGCTTTTTCATAAACACTTTTTTTAAGTAATTAGATTAAGTTCCATAGATAGGTAAAATATTTTTCACCTTCAATCTATATATATTTCATTTTTTTTATTTTTTTTTAGATTTATGGAAAATGTGTTTAGTTTATTATTCTTTATAATGGTCATGTAGATTAACTAAAATTTCTTCAGTCCATAGATAACAACTATTATGATAGTTTGCATGAGGAAAGAAAGTGTGTTTATATGCACAAAAGTAAATAGCTATTGGGCTAGATTTATTTTGGAAAAGAATATGCATCATATTAGTTTCTTTTGGAATGAATTATGTATTTACACGCAAGATTATGTTAGGTTTCTTTCGGAAAGTATTACATATTTTTATGCAAGAATGTATTACCTTTATTTGGAAAATATTATGTATTTTCATAAGATTGTGTTAGCTTTATTTTGTAAATGATTATGTATTTGCATGCATGAATAATAGTTATGATGCTAGATTCCTTTGGAAAAAAATATATCTTTACATTTATCAAGGTAATTATTGTTACATTAATTTCTTATGGAAAAAGGATATGAATTCACATGCACGACGATGATGGCTAGTGTGCTAGTTTTACTTTAAGAGAATATGGATAATTGCGATGTCTTGTACAAAAAAATGGCAGTTAATGTGGTGTTTATTTATTTTACCCTATGCATGTGAGTTATGGATGAACCGACATGTGTCCTAAACATATGTGTGTAAATATAAATAGACATGTTTTGGTAATTATGTACTTTTAAATAATTTGTTTGCAGAGTTAATAAAAAGGCGTTTATCAAAACTTTGTATGTGTTTCATTTATGTACATGAAGAAGAGGCTTGAATCTTAATGAGTAAATATTATTATTTGAATGTTAGAGTTTGTTGACAATAATAATTGCAAGAAAGGATTATAACTCATGGGAAAAATAGATTATATTTAACATTATGGAAGCAAAAGAGTTAGTAGTCAATATAGATTAAAGGAATACCAGTTGTAGGATAATCCACTTATGGAAACAACCATGCCACAAATACATAATACTCGAGGGTTTGTGGGTAAATATGGGGTAAATAATATCATAATTAATGTAATAGCTTCTATCTAGTTATGTTGTACTTAAAATGATATTTATTTGTAATATTTTAAGACAATGGTCAAGGGATGGACTTCTTTACAACCATTAACTGAGGGGGGACTGCCCTCGCGAAATGTTTAGTAAAATTAAAAGTTTTCTTATTTTTCCCTACAGGGTTTGCAGGCATATTAGTGTCCAATGATGTGTTTTCTTATTGTGTCACGCTAATGATGTTGCTTTATTACATGACTTTAACATTTACATAATTAAATATGTGAATAACTAGCCTAGGTAGAAGAACCATGATAATGATGTAAGTTTACAATAGGAAGCTTTTGTTAATTTACTGTCTCAATGTTTGTAATCTCATGTGACTTGCTATTCCATTTTTAAAGTTACTCTATATAATGATGAATATTTAATCTAATGGATAGTGAGGGAATATGGAATAAGTAACTCAAAATTTTACATGCTAGTAAATTCTGTAAAACTTGTCTAATCCTATGTATTGTTTTCACAAGGATTATTGAGGGATGTTACAAGTGGTACCAAAGAAAAATGTTGTAGCACTAACACCTTTTGGGAATACTTAAGTGGAAAATAAGTAGAGATACGTATGATGTTAATGAGTATTGTTTCAAGTATGAAACTAACAAAAATTCCATGGAAATGTATGCAGTATACTACATTTGACATGAGATGCATGATGGTGTTAATAACCGCATTAAATAATGATAAGTGTTAGTGTCTACTTCATAGAGTAATTGTGCTTATGGCATTTGAAGTTTTATGCAAATAAAAGACAATAAGGAATTCTCTTTTAGTGTTTGGAATTAAATGAATAATTTTGAATAATTACACTCTAATTAGTGATAGTGTGAGTTAATTATCAACCTTTGCATGTATATTCTTATGACAATATTTAATGGTTCATTTAAAGGAAAAAAAAATGATTGGAGTTACATTAATTTCTTATAAGAAAATAATCAATGCATGAATTTGTGTGATAATGGAGGAATGTACAAAAGTGGGGGTTGTCTTTGAAGAGGACAATATGATGTCTTAAAAGAACATTGAAAGAACCTCTTTGGATGCTAAAGATAAAGAATGAGTTAAGTGTGAAGGTTTTGATTGTAACGACTAATTGACAATTGAGTTTGTCATGGATTTTGATTGAGTTATGATGGTTAGTAACATTGATTATTTGTTATTTCATTACACCATTGTTTGTGGTCAGTTGACAAACTGTATTAGAATATGCATCATGCAATTCTTAATTGAAGATTAATGTTAAAATGGTAAACAATGTGATTGCAATAGATTATTCTATGGTGACAATACATTGTCAAATTTGGGGTTGTTTGGGCTATTACATTAATTGTTATCGACGCTTACTTACTAATAATAATTTAGTGGTTTTGCATGAATAAAGATTTTCATAGGATTTTACACATAACAGTATTATATGCAAGACATTATTGTGAAAGTGGATGCTTATTCAGGAAGGCATACCTACGACTACAAGTTCTTGGATGATACAAAAAACTTAGATTAATATACAATAGTGTCGTTAAAGAGGTTAGCTTGATAGAAATGCTTTGTTATGTCAGGGATTGCAACGCTGCATATGAACATACACAAATAACAATTACTAGGATGAGAGAAACTAAGATTATTTAATAGTAGTATAATATATTGAAATGCAGAAAATGGATTATGTATGTCTGACCAATTTAATGATAGAAATAGTGGTAATGAGATGTTTATTATTAGTTTGTTTTTTCAAACTTCACAACTCTACAAGTTGATGACTTCATGATGCTGCAAGTTGGTATGTGTTTTACATTTAGGAAACATGTTAATTCACTATTTGAAAATACTCATCGAGTGCATGTGAATACTATGGTGACATTACTTCTGAAATCTAATAAGTTAATTCCATTATTTTGTGGAGATGTGGTGTCTTTGTTGTCATGACTAAACAAAAATATGGATAGAATTTTGAATATATTAACATTATTGATTTATTTAGTTTTAAAAAGTTTGTGTCATTGACTTGAATTTGCTAACGTTTCATAATGAGTGTTGATTAGATACATATGCGTAAATGAAGTATCATTTTACATGAAATAGTGACTATAATGTTTTTTAAGGTCATTTTCCCTTAAATGTTTTTGGAAAAATAACTTCATGGAAACTTTCTCCTAATGTTCCTTTGATGTAGCCTTATTTGTAATGTATCAAAATGGTTTATGAAATATTGATAGGACAAATACCCTTCCACATTCTTGAGATATTATGAACATTGATTCCTGTGAAAGTAAAATGCATCCTGAATGTATTTGACAAAATGTATTGTGCATAACAATATTGTGTATAGGGTGTGGTTTTAACAAAAGTAGTTGTGAATAATTTTTCTAGTGTGACTAAGCAGGGAAAGCTCAATGGAAGCATACTGATGTCACTGAGATTCTAGTAACATGGATCATAAGAACCTACGAAAGGCAAAAAACTGCAATGCGATTTGCAATTGCGAATAAGAAGGTATGATGTCATGATATGCAAGATATTGTAATGATTTTGTAAATTGCATGATGATTATATGTCGAAACTTTGTAATGGATACCACTCGTATGACATGTGATGTCAATCATGAGTTCTTATCAATTTAATTTTAAAGACTATGGGACCCATGCTGAGGGTCAAGCATGAAGTCATGTTATACATAAATTTTCTTTCTTCTTTAATGTGAATGTGCATATGTTCAATTATATAAATTACAGTTAGAAAAAGGTATTAAAAGATAATTTGACATCTCAAATATTTATAGGATAGTAGTGAAGGGGCAAGGATGCCTTAGTCTGAGGTTTCCTCTCCCTCGAGATAGATGATCTCATTAACAGAAAAATGTTGGCCAACGTGTTGAGATGGGAAAATCCCTATGCAACCTTGCTGATTTTGGAGCCCGTTGGTGGAGGCCCAAAGAGTGATTTTTTAATCTGTATACTCCTCAGGACCTGACATTGTTCGAGGAATAGGTAGGACCCTGCTAAGAGGAGCCATGTGTTAGACCAAGTGTTTTCATTGTCATCGAAATATCTTTGATGTGAAATTGTCTCAATCTAGTTGTGGAAACTAGTTCCCATTGGTTGGAAGGATCATTCATTTGCCCACTGTGGTTTCTGTGGTAAACCAAGTTAACTAGTATGATAAGTTATGTGACTTTTTTGTATGATTATGTAAGAAATTTATGTACATCGTGACAGTAAAGGAACCTAGTACTCAGAAATGAATTACTAGAAGTGTAGTTACTTTATTGTGCTACCAATATTGTGGATTCCTCTAGCGGGGGCTAAGACAATATGAACTTGGTGTAGTTATTGGTCATTTTGATGATTAGAGAGCAAGGTTCTCTCTAAGTAATTGAAGAAGTACTATGAATAAAATATCATTTGGCATTACATAAATAATTAATGATTGAAAATGTTGCAATTAATTTAATTATGTTGGACTTGTTGGCCATACGCTACAACATAATTGCCATGGCAGTTGTGAACTACCCTAGGTGCTTGTTGTTGGCTTTTCAAACCACTCTTGGAGTGCTTACCACAAATGATAATGATAAACACCCTGTAGTTAAAATTATTCTGTAAAGTGACCATGATTTCCAAGATTAATTGGCAAGTAACAATAATTTGGTATAGAGACTTTATTTTGGCTTCTATTGAATTGAATAAGGGTTAAGTGATTGGAATAAAAATTGAATATATTTTAAGGTATAAATGTTTATAATTATTGATAAACAAGATTGATTTTAGTTATTGAACATACAAATCCTTCATTTTGAAAGGGAAAAACCACTTTTGATGATTCTAGATGGATGTCATGTGTGAAACTTAGTGATGAACATTGAGGATGGTGTTGTCTTTGGGGGGGAGTATATAATACTCCTATATTTATAAAACGTGATATTTATTCATTTTAACAATTAAATAAAACAAAGAGGTTAGAAAGATTAGCATCCAGATTCAGTTATGGTTTTATAATAACCACCCAACCGACTTCAAAAGAAAAAAGAAAAGGGTTCATGACGTGTCTCCTAAAAAGATGATGTTTATGAATTGGTGTCAAGTAGAGCTTTATAGGAGGGCATCAATGGTTCCAGGAGAGAGCACATGAAAGATGAGAAACATTTCCTTATGTGCATGTGTACACCAAGAAATGGAGATGAAAAATGTGTAAAAAATTGATGTATAAAAGTGAATCCACATTGAGTGCTACCCTGTCAAGCAAAGTGTTTCATGAAGGAGCTATGTGGGCTCCATCCACACCACAGGTGTAGGTTTTGATGTTCAGCATGGATTCACTTGAGACAACAAATCAACTATATGGGTTTTGTATGTGTGACATGCAAGGGACTTGCACATGTGTGCTTTGTGATTTTGGATGACGAGTGGGAGCCTCGTTGTATATCAAGGGCTTGTTCCAATGAATTTTTATTTTATTTTCTCTACCAAGTAAGTTTCATACTCATTTTCAGGCACCATGCATAAAGATGGGGCCCGCAGCTAAGTGTATTAATCCCTCCCTTTATTGTCTTCTCTAGACATATGTGGTTGTTAATGTATTATTTCTGTTAGATCTTGTTATTTTTACTGTCGGTGGTGACCTTCTTGGAAGACTTCCATGGATTCTCATGCACAGAGAAATAAGTTGTGGTAGTTTTCTTTTAATATTTATATGTATAATTTACATAAAAGGTGTAATACTACAAGTATGGACATTGAATAATGATTTTCTCACTTAGTTTCCTCGTAGAAAATGAGACATACCTTTTGATAAACACTTCACTCAAAAAATTATGTTGAGGTCCATAGATTAGTAGAATCTTCTCGACATTTAATATATGTATATTTGATTATTTAGATTTTGTTTTGAGCTTGATGGTAAATGTGTTTATTTTATTATTCTTTTTAAAGGGCATGTAGTTTGATTAACCTTTTTTTAGCCCATAGACAACAACTACTATGATAGTTTTTGTGAGGAAAGAACATATGCTTATATGCACAAAGATAGATAACTATTAGGCTAGATTTATTTTGGAAAAAAGTGTACATTATGTTAGTTTCTTTTGGAAAGGGTTATGTATTTGCATTCAGGATTATGTTAGCTTTACTTGGAAAAGATTATATATTTGCATGCAAGAATGAGTTAGATTTCATTCGAAGAAGATTATGTATTTGCATGCAAGACTGTGTTAGATTTATTTAGAAAAGATTATGTATTTGCATGCAGGAATAATATCTATGATGTTAGCTTCCTTTGGAATATGTATCAAGATAATAGTTGTTATGTTAATTTCTTTTAGAAAAAGAATATGAATTCACATGCAAAAAGAGTCATAGCTATTGTGCTAGTTTTAATTGAAAATAATATGGATATTTGTGATGGTTTTCTTTAGTAAAATAATGTGTCTTGTGGAACGAAACGATAGTAAAATGTACTGCTTATGTACTTTATCCTATGCATTTGAATTATGGATGGATCGACATGTGTCGTAACCATACATGTGTAAAGATAAATAGACATGTTTTGATAGTTCTATACTTTAAGTAATGCATATATATAGTTAATAAAGAGGTATGTATCAATATTTTGTATGCGTTTTATGCACATGAAGAGAGGCTTGAAGATTAACCAGTAAATATTTTTTATTTGGATGTCAGAGTTTGCTGACAATAGTAATTGCAGGAAATGATTGTAACTCATGCGAAGGAAAAATTATATTTAGCATTATGGCAATGAAAGAACTAATGGTTAATGTAGATTGAAGGAATGTCCACTGCAGGATAATTGGCTTATGGAAACAACCATGCTACAAAGTCACAATGTTCGAGGATTCGTAGGTAATTGATATAATGATTAATGTAATACTTTCTACCTAGTTAGTTGTATTTAAAATGATATTTCTTTGTAATATTTTATGGCAATGGTCAAGAGATGGACTCCCTTACAACCATTGAGTAAGGGGTGAACACGCTCACGAGATGTTTAATAATATTAAGCGTTTGATGATTTTTTCCTACATGGTTTCCAAGCTATATTAGTGTCCAATAGTGTGTTTCCCTATTGTAGCATGCTAATGATGTTGCTTCCTTACACGATGTAACATTTACATTATTAAATATATAGATAACTAGCATAAGTAAAAAAATCCATGATAATAATGTAACTTTACAACAAAAATCTAATTTAATTTACTACCACAATAGTTGTAATGTCATGTGACTTTATTTCATTTCTAAATTTACTCATGTAATGATTCAGATTTAATCTAATAAATAGTAAGAAAATATAAAAGAAATAACTCA
>APFE030192064.1:0-16559 GCA_000404065.3 Pinus taeda
AAAATCTCTGAAGGTGACAACAATAGAAATTTAGTTCCTAGATTAACTCCAGTTTGTTGGGAGGGAGTTAATGCCTCCTATATTTGATGAGAGTGAGTTAATGAGGCTGTTAGATTCTCTATGCTATATAACAGGCAATCATTCGGATGTTGGCTAAGAGAGTGAGAGTTTTTTGTGAGGTTTTCACTATGTAATCTCCTGTTTGATTAATAAATTGTCGATGCCTATGTTGTGTGGACGTAGCCCAGATTGGTTGGGTGAACCACGTTAAACTCTTGTGTTTTATGTGCTTGAATTGATCTGTGGTGTATTTGTTTTTAAACTTGCTGTGCATCTGCTTACCAACAAAAACCATTTATATATCTTTTATATTGGATTATTTATTAAATGAAGAATATTTTAAGAGTATCAAATTTTGTTCACTTATAATTTAAAAATCAGAAAATTTTCAAGTCCAATTTCAATATAGAACATATTTTCGGCATAATAATATTTTAATAATAATAATAAAATATTTTTAAAATTAATTTTTAATTATTGTTATTATTTGAGAATGTAAATTTGTGTGATTCATAATGTTATGAGGGAATACATTTAGTAAATCACATTTCAAGTTTTGTTGTCAATGCATTTCGAAGTACTAAGTGTGGTTCATCATCAGGACTTGGATGAAAGTGTTGATCCAACTAATAATTATATATTGTAGAGATGTTAAACCATTAGAAAATGAACGTTGAAAGAATTAGTAAAATAATTAAAATAAACATTAGATAATTAATAAAATCATCAATATAAATGTTAAATATAATTATTTATTTTAATATAATTTCAAACATATTACTTTGATTTTTTTTTTTTTTGTTGATAAGTGGGTGAATCCTGAAAATCACTCTTACCCTGTGGCTGAGAGGCCACGACTCAGGGGCATCTAAGCCGTCAAAGTCACTCGGGGATCGCACCAGGCCTGAGCTGCACCAGCGGAAACCATGCTGGATTTTTTGGAATCGGCGAGACTAGAACCGGTGACCTTTGCATATGGAGCTCCTTAACAACGCGCTCCTTCACCGACTGTTCTATATCTCTTTGATAAACATATTACTTTGATTTAATATTATTACTTTGATTTAATGAATAAATTAAATTAAAATTAAGAAAAATTACGAAATCTAGTCTCAAAGGGTTATAATAATATATTATTAATATTTTGATATAATTTTAAAACATTTTAATTGATTTAATAATATATCATTAATATTTTAATATTATTTAAAAAAATAATTGATTTAAATGTTACTCCTTTGACTAAATATTTATTAGTTTGATAAAAAAAAATCAATAAACTAAAAGAAATTACTAAATTTAATCTTAAAAGGCTATAATAATATGTTATTAATAATTTTGATTATCATTCTAAAAACGACTTAATATTATTAATTTGATATTATAATAAATAAATAATAGTAAAGACGATAATAATAGTAGTAGTAGTAGAGGACTTAGCGGCGATGATGATGATGATGATGATGATGATTAATACTAATAATAATCCTCCTAATAGTAAGGTAGTTAATTTGTTGAGCTTTTCTTTTCCCTCTCTGGTCTCTAAACTTCTGGAGAAGGGATTAAATTTTTCCCTTGTTCCCAAGAAAATTCTGGTGGTTGATATTATGTGCGACGTCGAATTTGGGATAAGGGGTTTATCGAATAATAATACTTATATTTTTCGGCAAGACTGCGCTATTATTCTTAGGAAAGGAAAGCCCCCTAAGAATGACATCAACAAGGATGAGTTCGAAGCCTTCAAATATTTGAACATGAACAAAGGTGGGGTCGTTGTAGTCCTTGATAAGGAGGATTATCGGAAGAAGATGTTGGATCACCTAGTTAACATTGGAAGCTACATAAAGCTTGACAAGAATCCCTTGAAAAGGATCTCCAGAACAGTTGCTCTTGCTATAAAGTCCAGTAGCACTGTTGGCTCATTTAGCCATAAACTTATTGAGATTAGCCCTATCACTCCCAGGATCTACGGGCTTCCCAAAATCCAAAAGGAGGGAGTCCACCTTAGACCCATTCTCAACACCATAGGTGGGCCAACCTATCTTACCACTAAATATTTAGCCATGAAGATGAAGCCCCTGGTTGGCCTTACAGAGTCCTTTGTCAAAGACTCCTCGTCGTTTGTCAATGAGTTGAGGGATATGAAATTTGATCCCGAGACAATCTTGTCACTTTTGATGTAGTTTCCCTTTACACTAACATCCCCATTAAGGAATCCATTGATGTCATCTTTTGCCTCACTAATTCCGATACTGCTAAATTAATTGAGATATGCTTCACTTCTACTTTTTTCTGTTTTGAAGTTGAGTTCTATGAACACACCTGTGGTGTGGCCATGGGCTCCCCCCTGTCCCCTATCATTGCTAACCCATTTATGGAAGACTTTGAATCTAAGGCTTTATCCTCAGCTATATTTAAGTCTAAGCTTTGGAAAAGATTTGATGATGACACCTACGCCATATGGTCGCACGGGCCCGATAAGTTAGATCTCTTTTTCCAACATCTTAATAATCAGTCTAACTCCATAAATTTTACCATGGCGCAAGAAGTTGATGGTTGCCTTCCTTTCCTTAATGTCCTCATTTCAAGGAAAGTTGATGGCTCTTTCTCCCATCAAGTGTATCAAAAGAAAACTCATACTGAGTAGTATCCTCATGCCAAATCTAATCATTTTCCTTGCTCAGAATATAGGTGTTCTCAACACGTTGACCACTCGTGCACTAAGGATTTCTGATGAAGACCACCTTTCTAACGAAAAATCCCATCTCCTTAATGTTTTTGTTAATAATGGATATAGTAGTGAACAAGGTCTTAAAGATTTCCTCAAAGCTAGTAAAGGTCCTAAGATTAAGAAAGACCCCATTGATCATAATTCTGGATTTCACCTCCCCTTCATCCAAAGGACGACAGAGAGGATTGCGAGAATCCTGAAGAAGCATAATGTTCCATCAACCTTTAGTCCCCTCAACACCATTAGAATTTCCTTAAAATCTATTAAAGACCATGTGAACCCTATGGATATGAAAGGTGTTTATGTCATCCTGTGTTCTTGTGGAACCTCATACATTAGCGAAATAGGTTGTTCTATTAATTAGAGGATTCAAGAACACACTGTTGATACCAAGCACAGAAGGACCCGTTCTTCAGTTTTGGTTGAACATGAAGAGAAGACCAAGCATCATATATCCATTGAGGAGGCTAAGGTTATTGCCAAGAATTCTCATTTTCATCACCATAAGTTTAGGGAAGCCATTGAAATTGAGAGGAGGTCCAGTAATCTTAACAGGGATGATAGATGGAAAATTAGTAGCTATTGGATTCATGCCCTTTCTTTTTAGTTTTTTCTCCCTCTTTGTCTAGGCTTTTTTTGTTTTTTTATCTTTGTTTGAGTTTTCTTCTGATTTCTTCCTGTAAGATTTATTAATCCTCCTTTTTTTCCATTCTCCCTCTTTATTTTATTTTTAATCTGATTCATTGTTAAAGGTTATTTTGAGTATTTTGTTTCCATTATTTTAATAACTTCCCTAGCCTCGATTATAATTTGTATATAATAATATATAAATATATATATTATATATATATATATTATATATAGTTAAGTCATAAAAAAATTTATTCTATTTATAATTTGTATATATATATCCATTTATTATTAATTTAAAAATTAGATTCTCATCTTAACCCTTTATATTTAGGGTAGAAAATAATCCATATTTATTTAATCCTTTTAGTATATTAAATAAATATTTTTTAATCTAGGAAACTATTATTCCATTTGTCTAATGTGTTATATTATGGCATTTCTCATCAAATAATGTTTTTTATATTTATTCTTCCTTAAATATGAATTGTATATAATTTATATATGTATATCTTATTCTAGGGTCAATCTTAAAGTTTTTTTATGATTTTATTTATATATATTTTTAAATTATTAGTTATAAAAAATAAATTATTAAATTAATTAAGATTAAATAAAATATATATAATATAATAATATTAATCTGTATTATAAAATATTGAATATATAAAAATCCCTTTTCCTCTCCAAGTTCAAATATGTCGTTCCTATTGTGTAGGATGTCTCTTCCTCTACATTTGCTGCCTTGAATTCTGATTTTCATCTTGTCCTGAAGAATGAACACATCGTGGTTCGAAACGTGTCATCCAAAATCCCTAATGTGATTTCTTTCAAAAATATTTTAAATATTCAAATTAATTTCTTATTCAAAATAAATAAAAAACAAGAATACCATTAATATACTAATAATAGGAATAAATTAATTATAAATAAAAAAACTAAAATATGAGATTAAGGGAACAATGAAAAAAGGGAATGAAGAAAACATTCAAGAATCAACCTAAAAGTAAGAAAGGAGAAGGGGGCAGGGCACTAACTTAGGGAAAAAGATATAGGATCCAACAACTTTTAATCTTCCACCCATTATCCCTATTCAGCATGATAGGCCTTTTTCCAATTTCGATAGCCTCCCTAAACTTACAGTGATGGAAGTGGTCAACTCTTACAATGGCACGAGAATATTCTAAACAAACATGATGTTTCATTTTGTCTGTATGTTTTGCCAAAGCTAAGGAGCGAGTCCTACAGTGTTTGATATCAGTCGCATGCTCACAAATCCTTTGATTTAGAGCGGCCTGTTTCTCCAACGTAGGGGGTCCCACATGAACATGGGATTAAATAAACACCTTTTATGTTTTTAGGATCCACCGGGTCTTCGACGGATCTGAGGGAGCTATGAATAATGTTCAGGGATTTAAAAGTACAAGAGTTCTCGTGCTTCCTTAAAATATGAGATACCATGGATAAAGGAAAGCTAAACATTGGTAACCAATTCTCTTTGATCTTTTCTTAATTTTGGACCTTTTCTAGCCTTTAAGAAGCTCTGAGATCTTGGGGCCAACTATAACCATTATTATTAAAAACCTTAAGGAGATGGTTTTTCTCATCATCCAAGTGATCTTTATTAGAGACTTTAAGAGCACGAGTGGAAAAATTGTTGAGAACACCAATATTATTATTATTATTATTATTATTTATTTTAACTTTAACTTTATCTTTTTATATTTATCTAAGGAAAAAAATGCATTTTCAAATTATTATATTTTTCTTAACACTTTATACATTTCAAATAAAAATAATCTTTATATTCTATATAAATTTCACCCTTTTCAAGGAAAATCAACCTCTATTTCAGCCTAAGGGCAAGAGTGATGGTCAATACAACAATATTCATATGTAAGTAGCCATTACAATAACATGTTTCATCATCATGTAACTCACATGAAATTGAACTTCGAGGGGAGATAACAACCATTTTTCCCAACTATTCAAGGTAATTGCAATTACTATATAAATTTTACATTATAATATAAAAAGAATTATTATTGTTTTACTAAAAATTTAATATGTTTATTTCTAATACCATTAACAAATTCTCTACCGAGGTGTCGTATAAAAATAATAATCAAACTTCCCACCCTTGATATGATAATGATTGTAAAACTGCCAGGAAACAATTAGAGATGCTCCTAATGAAACTATAAAGCGTGAAAACATAAGTGTGTACAAAGCTCTAATCAAAAGGAATAAAAGGTCCTATATTAATAATAGGAAAGAGTGTCTTATTCACCTTTCTGAAGTTGAGCCTAGACACTTTTGGAGGAATATACTTGTCCATAAAACAAAAGAAAATCATTCAATTCCCTTAAAGAACTTGGATATTTATCTTAAGAATCTTTATGATTCCCTAGACACCATGGGAAACATATTAAGAACTCTTATAGAGGAGGATATATTTTCTTTGGAAAACGTGGAGTTTGGAATTTAGAAACTCACAAATGACAAAGCTAGTGGTATTGAAGTTTACCAAGCTAAAATTTTCAAAATGGGAAGGTCTGTCTTCATCCCTCATATTCACAAAATTCTCAATTTGGTGGTAAAATATAGCTTCTTTAAGTCTTGTACGTAAAGCCTTATTGTGCCTATGTTTAAAATTGGGGATAAAAATGTTCCCTCTCACTATAAGACCATTATGATTAGCCACATTTTAACCAAACAGAATGGGCTCATTTTGGAAAATAAGTTTAGCTTCTGGCTTAAAATCCATGGTAAAAGAGCTAAAGGGAAAGTTGGTTTTAGGAGACATCAGTCAACTATTGACTATGTTGTCACTCTTAAGATCGTTGTTGTGGAATGTCACAATAGTAAAATTGATCTCTTATGTTGTTTTGTTGACATCATAAAAGCTTTTGACATAGTTCCTTGAGATTGACTATGGAAAAGGCTTAAAGAGACAATGGTTTCTCTCAATTTGAGGGTCCTTGTGATTTAGATATATGAGAATGTTATCCCCAAGATTAAGACCATTAAGAGTTGGTCTAAAGAAATTAAACACAATATTGACATTAAGCAAGGGTGTCCCCTATCCCTTACCTTTATTGGCATTTACATCAATAAGCTATAAGAGTGTTTAGAAGTTGCAAGATGGGATGGACCCAAGCTCACTAGTATGGTAATTACTCTTTTCCTTATGCTAGCGATATCGTTATTTTAGCCAGAAGCCACGACGATATCAAGAAGCAACTTAAAATTCCCCATGATTACTTGATTCAGATTCTCTGAGTTACCAATATTATCCAAGATGTTTTATTCTATGATGTATTCAAAATTGCATGAATTAGCATGTAAAAATCATGTATGAAAACACATAAAGAAGAAGAAGCATAAAGGAGATAATAAGACAATGCACACAAAGTTTGATAATAGTGTTTGTCCACTATGGACTATGTCTTTGGGCCCTACTTCAATAGTGGGGAGGCCACTTAATTCATCTCATAAAAAGAAAGTCAATTACATGGAAAATTACATCATTATATCTCCATTCTCGGGATAGACTTAAAATTTGGCATCTCAAACCGTAGCAATCACGTCACTAGTAGATTTGTCTTGTCTCCCTGAGGCTTTTGACTATAAACATGACCTACTTCTGATAGGTGCATTGTTTTATCAAACTTTGTGCCCAACAATTAATGATAAAGGCGGGTTTTTTCCATGACCCATGAATTTCGCTACCCAAATGCAAAATATGACTACACCATTGCAATCCTTGTGAAATTATGGTTAAAATGAGTTTAAATTTGACTACATTATGCCACCTACAAATGTAGCCCCACAAGGATTCTAAAAGTTTCCTCAAAGGTTCTACATCAAAGAGATTTTAAGAATATTCCTTCTCAAAAAACATGCAGGCAGGGTTCCACTCTTGGTTCCACCATTCAAGGTTGCATCAAGTTTAGGATTCCACAGGGAATGTGGTTCCACATCGCTCATGGTTCCATCAGTTGACTTCCATCTGTTCTTGTGGTTCCTTCTCCTAGACTCGTGGCTCCATTGGTCGACCTCGTCAAATGGAAAAAGAATCATTTAAATAAGTGGGCATCATCGTACTTACCAAGGTCTGACCCCTTAACCCAATGGCGAGTGGTCATGGTTGTTATGTGGGTTGCCTAGGGTCAAACCGCGTGGCATCCATGTAAAATAATAAAACAATTTTTGTTATATTTAAATCTGCCTGACGAATAATGAACTCCGAATTGTTTTCCATTTTATATAATGGTTTTACCATTGGGACGTTTATAAACTGGGTTTGAATTTGGGCAGTTATAACTGCCAATTCAAATTTTATTACCCATTGCTCCAAATATTGATCATTGGGTGTGTAACGAAATTGTCTCTAAAACTACTAGACAAAGTTTAACCACCGACTGGCTTTAATATAACTATTCACTATAATATAAATCACAACTAAATTTGAGTCACAAACCAAATGCTGATAGAATTGTCGATAGTTTTTTAATATAAATATACTTTGTTCTTAACCGTCGATTATCATCATTGGTTCCTACAGTAATCCGCCTGGAACTATGTCATCACCAAGCCATGAGGGTTCTATCGTTACCAAATGAATTGCCAAAAACTATTGCCATTGTTTAAAATAGTTCAATGGTTCTTACACAATTGTTCGACCATCAAGAATTCCGTTGATTTATATGTCATCAGCTGAGTTGGAACATTATCATTAAAATCATTGGCAATATGCTTGTTGCCGATCCTGTTCACCTAAATTGTTAACATTCGATCTATTATGGAATGATTTTCCACCAATAACTGCTGGTTGTGACTGTTCGATTGGTAGTCACTGGAATTTTCTCCCATTTTTAAACATCCACTGGATTTGGTCCATTATCTAACATATGGGTTTGTCGATTGGCAGGCTGTCCATTGACTAGTGGGCGTGGGTTCAACTCTAACCAAACTCCTTTTTAACAATTAAAGATAGTTCACCAATTTAAATTTGGAACACCACCATTTGATTTCCAAATCATGGGTTGAACGGGCCCATTAGGCGCTAGTTTGGTGCCATGTGGCACCTTCTGATTAGGTTATGAGGCATCATCCCATTGGCCATCATATTTTAGTCACTACACATGTCAATTGTGCCAATCACCTTAGTCAATGCTACTACATAATCTTGGTCAACTGTGGCACTCACCTTAGTCAATGTTGTTGCATAATCTCGGTCAACTGTGCCACCTGCTAATTTATTCAGCTCCAAATTCCCACCACATCATCTTGTACGGTGGTGTCACATCATCTATACAAATGGATGGCATATCATTTTCATGGATTTCATGTTATCATACATAAGCCAAATCAGTTGTACAGATGGATGGCACATCAGTTATATTGATGCCACATCAACCGTATGAATGCCATGTTAGTTATACAGATGGATGCCATGTCAGCCGCTAACATTAACAATATGGACTACTAATTTCATCTTGTTTGACTTTGAATTTTTTTCTTTTGACCCAAAAAGTTTGATTCGCCATAATTTCCTCATACAAATTCGAATTATGGTGATGTCTACACCATTGGAAAGCTTACGTCAAGATATTCAGTATAAATTTGGTTTCAATGCAATCCAAGAAGTTTTATTTTTGAGCCATTAGCAATCCGCCTGGATCATTCATCCCCACTAAGTAGCTTTTGGTCCTCCAAAATCATAAAATGACTTGCAATATCAATTTGGATAACAGATGCTTCTAACATGCCACCTTCCCTTTCCTTCACCATTGTACTTCGAAACTTGGAATGATGAAACCAACACTTGTACCCATATGAAAACCTATATCTTCCAATATATGTCCAAGTTATAAGACCCAAAAAAAACCATACTTTCCAAAGAGTTTATAACACACTCATTTTCAAGTTTACATCAGAAACCATACCCTTTACTATTCAACTAATAGGCCAAAATATCACTATGTTTCATATACAAGTGATGTTATGCATTCAACACTTTAACAAAAAAAATTGGAACATGTGATTTACAATGGTGTTCATGCCATACTAATTAAAAATCCTTCCAATTCTGGATGGAGCTTCTTGGGATGCAACTATGGATGAAGCTCCCGGAAGGTAGTTCTCTCATGTCCTTTCTTGTTGGAATGGTTCTTCTTCCTCTAGACTTTCCTAACCTTCTTTCTCCCCCGACGTGGAGAGGGATCATTCTGTCATGATTCCTTCCTGATCGACATAACCTTCATCGGATGATTGTCTCTATTGAAAATCTAAAGAGGCGAGCTTTCCTTATCTCTTCCTTTGGAATGTCTATTTCCTTTTGAAGATGGTCTACAATCATGATCAGTGGAATGGTGTGATGTGTCTTCCACTATCTCAAATTTGTCGCTGGAATACTCTCTTGTCTCTTCCTTTCTAATGTAGCCCAATCCTACATATCGAGGTAATTCCACCACTTGAATGGGATTCACAATTCCTTGGCCATTAACTCCTAGGCCCTTTCCTTCATATTCCATCTTCTTCATGAGATTTGAACCAATACCTATGGTGTGCTTTTCAAAAGCACCAAAATCATCATCATAATGAGAACATGAAACTGAAGAATGATTAACAACATTTACCCCAACTATTGACTATGACGCAGGTGATAAATTCGAAAATTGAGGTCGTTGTAATTTTTCCAAGGCCTCTTCCATGGCTTGTAACTAAAGATGCAATCTTTGCTTCTCCTCTTTTGTTGCTTGTAGAAGTCTCCCCAATTTAGCATTCGCTGCTTGAATTCTCTGGATGATACCTTCATTTGAATGATGAGAAGAAGATGAAGAAGAAGACTATTCACTTTCTAATCTCTTCTCATAATCTACAAAAAATATATATACCATGTTTTTCATCTTGTAGAAGGGCTTATAGAGATCTTTGCTATTCTCCATTTTCCTTCTTCGCGTTGCACATTCAATCTCTAGTCATCATTCATACTCACAATTCACATCAACAAGAAGACTTCTCTAATGTCAAACCTGATCTGAATTCTCTGAGTAATCAATATTATCCAAGATCTTTTCTTCTATGATGTATTCAGAATTTTGATGAAAGAACATGTAAAAAAATGTATGCAAAAACATAAATAAGAACCAACATAAAGGATATCATAAGACAATGCACACAAACTTTTATTACAGAGTTTATCCAGTGTGGACTACGTCTTTGAGCCCTGCTTCAATAGTGGGGAGTCCACTTCATTCATCTCATAAAAAGAAAGGCAAGTACATGGAAAAATATATCATTATACCTCCATCCTTAGGGCTGACTTGAAATTCTACAACTCAAATCACATGAATCACAACACTAGTAGATCTGTCTCATCTCCCTGAGACTTTTGAATGTAAACATGACCTACTTTTAATAGGTGCATTGTTGTCTCGAACTTCATGCCAAACAATTAATGATGAAGGATATTTTCTTCCATGACCCATGAATTTCGCTGCCTAGATGCAAAATCTGACTGCACCATTACAAATCTTGCAAAATTCTGGTTAAAATGAATATAAAGGTGACTACATTCCACAACTTGCAAATTTGGTCCCATATGGAATCCAAAAGATTCCTTAAATATTCTACATCAAAATGATTCCAAGAAGATTCCTTCCTAAAAAATGTGCAAGCTTGGTTGCACCACTCAAAGTTTCATTAGGTTTAGGGTTCCACAATGCTCTTGATTCTGTCAATCGAGTTCCATTTGATCTCGTGGTTCCTTCTCCTCGGCTCATGAGTCTTTTGGCCAACTCATCGAATGGAAAAGGAATTGGTTCAATAAGTGGGCATTAGCAGACCTGACAAGGTCCAACTCCCGTAGCCAATGAGTGGTCATGGTTATTATGTGGGCCGCCTAAGGTCAAACTCCTTAGCCTCCTTATAAAAAAATAAAATAAGTTTGTTTCATTTAAATCCTCTCACTGAATAATGAACTCCTAATCATTTTCCATTTTATAAAATTATTTTACTTTCGAGTCATTTACAAAATGGGTTTGAGGTCAGGTGGTTATAAGTGCCAATTCGAATTTTATTGCTCGTTGCTCCACATATTGACCATTGGGTGTATTAAGAAACTTTCGTTGAAACCGTTGGACAAATTTTAATTGTCGGTCACCTTTAATATAATTATTGGAAATAGTATAAACCACCACTAAATTTTTGTCCCCAACCAAACGTTGATATAACCATGTGATATTTATGTTTGGAAATTACTAAGGGGGGGCGTGAACCAGTAATTTTAAAATTTAATTTTTGCTCAACTTAATTTTCTTCTTATGCATCTAATGGCTAATGTATATGCTCAATTATTAATGGTTTCCTTTTGTAGTTACCATAGAGATATATTTTCATATATGCTTATTTATAATTCAAGAGCATTGACATAATATTCAAGAAACAACACATGAAGACACCATATATAAGTGGAAACCCATAAGGGAGAAAACCATAGCTTTTTGGCTGAAAGTGATGTGAAGGAAAGATCCTACTTCCCAATTACATAATATTTTTGCAGGCTCCAACCTACAAGAGGTTCCTACCTCAAAGAAGCTCCAACTCCCACAAAGTTTTCTGTAGGCTACAACCCACATGAAGCTCCTACCTCAACAGGCTAGAACTTGTTCTTTATGACGCTAAAACTTGAAAGGACACTGCAATCTCCCAATCACAATATGCAATCAAGTGTTCTAGTTACCTTATATTAATTTATGCTCTCAAGTCTACTACTCATATTCTCTGCTTCTCTTCTTCAATTATGTTCCTCTCCTGTTGTTGCTCATAAACCCTCTCATACAATCTGCTTAACTCCCAAAAAGCTCAGTTCTCATTCAACAATGTATATTTTAGAAGCATATCTTATTGACTTCATGTATTCTATGAAGGAATTCGAAATGAAGAGTTGTCTCTTGGTCTTCTAAAGCTAGTCACAATTTGCCTCTTCATTTTCAAATCTGAAAATATAAAAATTAGAGACTTGTAAAGAAAAATAGAGCTAAAATAATACAACTCACACTGATGATTACAATAAACAAATAAAATTTGTAATAGCTACATCTTCCAAAATTATACCATACATTTTTATGTTTAATGAAAGCATATATTTTTTAGCTTGCGTCTCTATATATCACGTTCCATTTTTACAACAAGAGAACCAAACAACATATTTATTTAACAATGTTCAACCTTCACAATAATTATCATATACTTTGAACTTGACATCACTTTCAACCTTTGTATTCCAATCTATCATGTAACAATGGTATTCAACATAAATCAATCAATCATGACCGTTTGAAATCAAATCTAACATTTCCCCCCTTTGGCATTGATGACAACACAATAATTCCTTCTCCTGATTGTCCTAGAAAAAATCACTTCTTATTTTGCCTTCATTTTGTCGCCATACCTCTACTTACCTCCCCCTTTGACATCAATGACAATGGGTTTATCTCTCCCTTGATAAACATAGTCAAGACTTAAAATTAGGAAACCATTTCAATGGAGTATCCTGGGAAATGTAGTATCCTATAATTGCAAATCATGCTCCTAAAGATATTCAATAAATTCACTCAAAATATTTTCTTTGGTGTCTTTGCATGTTAGGGCACAAAACCCTTATTTAAAAAAACTTTTGAGTGATTTCATTAACCAACTATCCAGGCCAAATTATGTATTTTGTCTAGTGTTTGCCACAATATATTGCAAAGAAAAAAATCCAACAGCAAAAAAATAACATAAAGCTTCGACAATGAAGCTCTAACAATAAAAATGAGGTTGCCTTGTATATAACAATACTATGGTAATATGAGACCACAATTATGTGGATGAAAAGGTAAGAGAGAGCTCTAAATGTTAAAATTCCATCACAAAAAAAACTTTAGTATATATCAACGTTGACTAGCTTCAACCAAATTCAACGCACAAATCAGGCCAATAAAACACCATTGTAATACCATATAAATGTTGGAGAATATATTAATATTGCCAACATATATTAATATTGGAGAACCATGTCTTATTAACATTGCCAACGATCATAGTAACACTGCCAACATAACATTAACACCAACGTTGCTATAGAATGTAATAGCATTAACGTTGTTGTAGATGTAATACAACATTGTTCCCAATGCATATTGTAATATTAACATTGTTTTATAATTGATTAACACTAAACCTAATTTGACGATGGGAAAATTTCATAAATTATGGCCTGACAATTCCAACATTGTTCCATTCCAAACTTAAGGTTGTTGTAATCTATTCAATGCATGGGTTTTTTGAAATGTTGCATGGTTTTAATCTTTAACGCTTAATGCTTGGAAACCTTTGGCAATTCTTTGGCAACGCTACAACTGTTCAATAAGATTGTCCAAATTAGAGCATAAAACTCTAAACGCCAATGTTATTCCATTAAATAATGAATGTTATGTTTTGTATTAAGAAAATAATGCATTGTTTTCACTGCAATGCCGTTGATACCAAGGAATAAACACACAGTGATTTTCATACCAAGGAATAAGCTCACTGTGAACCCACATACATTCAAGATTATGGCATATAAAAAATTAAGTATTCTACCAATGTTGTTTATTAATAGTGCCAATGCTCTATACTTCGCCATTCACATGACAAAAATATCAATGCTCTCCCAACTTTCCATTCTTTTAACTAACACTCTTCAACACAAGCGCGCACACACACACACACATATATATATATATATATATATATATATATATATATGGAATAAAAGTTTGCACACTTCTTTTCCATACAGACATGATATTCAACATCACAGGTGGTAGATTTGTTTTTTAGGGAGGTCTTTCGTCTACACGAACTCCCTAAGGCTATAGTCAGTGACTGAGATAGTCGATTCGTGGGAGGATTTTGGCAAGAGGTCTTCAAGCTAGTCCGCACCGAGCTAACCCCGAGCACCAGCTATCATACACAAACTGATGGACAGACAGAGAGGGTGAACCAGTGGTTAGAGGGCTATCTTAGGAACTGTGTGACAGGGAAGCAGAGGACTTGGATTCAATGGTTTCATTTGGGAGAGTATTTTTACAACACTACCCATCATGTCCATTAGTATGACTCCTTTCCGTGCTTTATATGGTTATGCTGCTTTCTCTTTTGCTCACAATATTTTTGGATAAAGCAGGGCCCCAAAGGCCAGGGATTGGATCCTAGAGAGCCAAGATATCCTTAAGGCTATTAATTATAACTTATATATTTCCCAGAAACATCAGAATATGTATGCTGACCAACATCAAGTAGAGAGGCATTTCAAGGAGGGGGACTTGGTCTACCTTTCATTGCAGCGTTACTGTTAGTCCATGTTGAAGTAGAAGGGGGCTGGAAAGCTGCAACTAAGATTCTTTGGGCCTTACAGAGTGATTAGGAAGGTTGGGGAGGTGGCTTATGAGTTGGAGCTATCACCAGGGAGCAGGATTCATAACATTTTTCATGTGTCATGCCTCAAGAGGGTGTTGGGGCAACAGGTTATAATTGATCTGGATCTTGGGAGGAGGCCCCAAAGATCTAAAAGACTAATTCGGATCTTGGGAGTAGGCCCCCAAGATCTAAGAGATTGAAATGGATCTTGGGGTAGAGACCCCCAAGATCTGAAAACTTGAAAAGGATCTTGGGAGGAGAGACCCCCAAGATCTGAAAACTTGAATTGCCAGAAGAAAAAGAGGAGAATGCCTAATAAAAAAAACCACAAAGAAACTTTTTATTAAAACCCACGGATCTGGAAATAAACCAGCTAGGGGAATGGTAGCTTATCTCTGAGAAGAGATGTGGCGGCTACATGCCTCTGAACTGTAAAGGCTACATTGTGGCAGACAATCTGTCCTTTTACAGAATGTGACTTGTTACTTATAGTATTTTTTAGTTACAATACCACGGGTCAATTCCATGGGTGAATGAATACCATGGGTGGATTTTACAATACCACGGGCGGATGTCATTTACAAAACCATGGGCAAATTCCATGGGTCGATGAATAATATGGGTGGATGAGTACCATGGGTTGATGCCATTTTCCATTTGGATCATTCCTCCCTCCTTAAGAAGCAATGGTCCCCATTGTGTAAAGTTCCCTCCTGCGAAGCCTTTGTTGAATATGAAGAGCCACTAAAGATAGGGGTTTTATGTGGTTAACCCAAAACCCTGATAAACGAAGATTCGAGGATAGAGATACCTTGTAATTCTTGTGACCAACTCTGATTCTGACAGTGTGCAGCCTAGCAAATGGACTTCGATGATAAGGATTTTAAGCAGTTGACCTATAACCATGATGTTGGTTGCTGATGAAGTAGCAGGTGCCTACATAGCCTGGGGTGGGAGGGCACGTCTCCAAATAACCCAAGCCGAATGCTGCTATGTTGAAACTGATGAATGTGGAGTAGGTGCCTACTAAAGTGGAGTGGGAGGGCACGTTTCCAATGGGAACCCACTCCGAATGTTGCTCTAGAATTAAAATGGACATAACTCAGTCAATATAACTTAGAATATTTATTATAACCTATTTTTGGAAGCAGAAGGATCATTTTGCATCTTTCCATGAGTTGGAAATCCTTATCTAAACACTCTGAGATCTCATATTCACGTTGCAACAATTCTGCCGTCACAAAAATTTTGATAAAATAGCTGATTTTAAATCAGCGATATCTCCCACATCCGAAGTCCGATTCGACCCATTTTTTTTTTTGAAATTGGGTGATTTTTCGAGAGGAATCTAGATCTGGTATTTTTTTTGTAAATTTTGTACCAAAAAAGTGAAAAAAGAAAATTTCTTCCTGCTTGACCCAAGAAAGTGCTCTGTGGAGGTCACAGCACGTGCCTGAAGTATGTTGAATATTGCTACAAAAAAACTAAAATATGCATGAAACCCTCATTCCCATGGAATCATAACCTGCTCTGATACCATTGATCTGGACTTAAATAGGAACGCAACAAATTACAGAGATAACCATATACACAAAGATGCAGCGGAAATAATACTTCATTTCATTAATGGAAAATACTGAAATATGCTTACAACCAGAAATGGAAATAAACCAGCTAGGGCGAT
>APFE030192064.1:16921-44862 GCA_000404065.3 Pinus taeda
TTACAATACCATGGGTCAATTCCATGGGTGAATGAATACCATGGGTGGATTTTACAATACCACGGGCTGATGCCATTTACAATACCATGGGTAAATTCCATGGGTCAATGAATAATATGGGTGGATGAGTACCATGGGTTGATGCCATTTTCCATTCAGATCAATAATAGCTGTCGAATTGCCTCAACTTGATGATGAGGGGAATTTGATTTTAAAACCAGAAGCCATCTTGGAGACCACAGAGAGGAAGCTCAAAAGCAGGGTCATCATAGAGTATTTGGTGCATTGGAAGAGTTTACCAGATGAGGAAGTCACTTGGGAAGGGGAACACATACTTGAGCATCCAACATTGAAGTTGCTTGGGGACAAGCAACATTTGGGAGGGGAGGATTGTCATGTCCCTTCCTAAGTTATTTTGGAACAAGAATAGTTTTTATACTATGGGGCCAATTTTGGACTTAGTGGGTCCCATTCGATTTTATTAGGAGATTAGACTTGGGAAAAGTTATTTGGTTGTGGTTAAGTTATACATGGGGGCCACCCACACTAGGGAAATACGCACTCCCTAGTTCAATTTGCATGGAGGTGGTTACATTTTGCATGGAGATGGTTAAGTGATGGCCCATGATGGAGGAAAAATTGGAGGGAAAAGTGCTCGATGAAATCTATATGAGGAAGGCAGCTCTCCTCATCGCATTCATCTTGTTGGCATATCGATTGCTCTTTGGTTGCTTAAGCTACTTAGTCGAGTCACTCATTGTTCAGCACAAGTTATTCAAGTGAAGAGCTCACCCTTTCTTTGGGGGTCTTTGAATGTCACCCTAGGAAGGTCTTTCTTCATTGCTTCTGGAGGAGGATCTCATTGTGATTTCCAACAATTGCATTTATCTCCAGGCGGTGCGTATTATTGGAGGATGCGCTGAAGAGGAGGTCGAGTTTTCTTGTGGTGTCTCGCAATGGAGTTTGGGTGAGAGATTTTCCAGACAAGAGGCATAGGAGGATTATTGGCATATGGGAGAGTATTGGAGATGGAGGAGTGTGTTACTTTGCAAGGTGACTTTCACACTTCCTCAGCCAGTGTAGAGGGAGCTCTAGGTGCTCACGTCGAGGGTAGAGTATCAGTCTTTGAGGTTGAACTTTAACGTAGAGGTTAAGGGAAATAATTAGAGATGTGATTGCTACATTTTCGGAACTTGGAGGAGGATTTCGTTGGTGTTCCTTGGAGTTCATATTCCTTGAGAAGTTTGGAGGGCATAGGGCATATTAGAGGCTGAATTTTGGAGTTTTGATTTAGGCCAAACCCTTTCTGGGTTTTTGTGGGTTTTGGCCAAGGATCTTGGGGATAAAATTTTAATATTTTCTGAGTGCCGGAGGTGGGGTTTCTTGCAGTTCCTTTCCAACTAGTAGTGTAGTTTCTAGGTAGACATCTAGAGCATTAGAGTAGTCATTTTCCAGCTTTTAGATTATTTTTTATCACTTGGGTTCTATGAAGCTAGCCCTTGAGGCAAGCCCAGGTGCATTCCTCCATACTATTGTACTTGCTCCATTTCAATAATAAAATGGCTCAGCTGGTTCTCATTTCTAGAGTGTATTGAGTATTTGCTAATTGTTTATTTTTTATGTGCATAAATCATCTTTTCTTTTTACATATCATTGTTTGTTTAAGTTTGGAACATTAGAGTTCATTTTACTTCATCATTTTTATTCATCTTATGGTTTGAGAGTCTCATTTCTTATTTTTTCTTTGGTCAAGTAAGAGTGGAGCCTTTTATTAACCACAAGAAATATTACATATATTACATGTCTCTACAAGTGTAAAGACCAACAAGGGCTCACCCGATGAAGATTAACTCGAAACAACCTGAAACAAATCCGAAACAAACCCAAAACCTTATGCCTTAGTCTTACATCTAAACCTCCACCCATTATCCAACCCAATGGCTATTCAATAAGACCTCGAGTCTCATTTCTTATTACCTACCAAGATAAAATTTATTAAAACGTTAACATGAGATGAACTGATCCAAGTGGCTCCAGAAATGCTTAGAATTCATAAATGGTTCAAAATAGCTCAAAAATTAAAGTTCTCGGACTTCACCCAAACTAGAACCATATCGTAGTGCTCATCGTCCTAATTCTAACGACATGAACATAACTCAAATCCGAGTTCGTATGCTCAAGATATTTATAGTCAAAATTCTGGTCAAACTGGGCCCAATGGTAGTCACTAACGAGGCAACAACTTGGCAAAGGGTCGGTGCACAGAATCCAGCGGTCGGAACATGTGAATTTTTGCCTCGTTAATTTGTGTGGTAAACCCATCAAAAAATTTTAAATACTAATTTTATTTTAATATAAAAATATAAAATATATATTATTTTGGGGTGGCAGGACACCAACCCCGCCACCCCCCTAACGACCAAGTTATATTAATATAAAATATATTAAAAGGTGGCCAAAGGTTGTTTTAACAAAACCACATGCAACTTTATAATACAATGGGGCCGGCGGGGATCGAAACTGCCTGGCCAATCTAGCTGACCCACCCTATGGGCGACCCCACACTTATGACCATCCGCCATATGTCACAACCATAACGCACTACCCAAAATGCGTAAACCAAAACGAAAATTGTTTCCATATTTAAAATATGCCAAAATAATGTGCCAAGTTTGGATGGTCAGGGATTTGACTCCAACGTTGCTCCATTGAATTCCAGAATTTTACCATTGGGCCAACGATCCTTCCTTTGTTTTTAAGGCCACACAAATTCTATTAAATCGAAAAATTCATTCACCTAGGGCAGGGGGAGCAGAGGCTAAGTGGAACCTAGAGCCAAGATGGAAACTTGAGGGCACAAATTTCCAAATAGATTCTTAGGGAATCTTTGTTGGAATATTCTTTGATGTAGTGAGGAATCTAAACGATTCCCTAGAAGGAAAATTTTCACAGTGACATAATCATGTCAACTTTATATTCAAAGGAACTAGAATTTCATAGGGAACGTGATGGTGTGCTCCATTTCCCCCTCTGAGTAGTAGAGTTTCAGTGAATCAGCAATGAGGAATCTTGGCAGAATCTTGATGAATCTAAAAGATCCCCTCATAGGCTGGTTTTTTACAGAGACGAATGATGCCAAATTTATAGTCATTTTTCACAGAATTTCATGAGCATACTGATGTGCTCAGAATTTTCATCCAAGCAGTGGATTTTTCGCCCATCTCTAGGAAGGAATATTTGGGGTAATCTTCGAGATAGCCAAGGGACCATATTTTGATGGTTTCAGAAAGGGGTCAAGTTTACAGCCATTCAGCACGATTTCGTGCCACAAATTCAATGATTCAACCCATTTCATCAGTTGAGCTTTACATTTCCAGGCCATCCCCAAAAGTGGAGGTATATGATGTAATGATCACATGTCTTTCTTTTGATTTACTGAGATGACGATTTTTTTGTTGAGATCCTTATTACCATTATGTTGAAGGATACTTGTATGCCATTCTATGTGAGAATTTATTACCTTGTCACGCTGAAGGAGGTCCCATATGAGTGAGAGTTCCTATAGGAGAATGTCTCGTAGAGAAACATGTAACTCTATTTGAGGGAATTTATCCTTGTAATAACAAAGAATGTATCATGCATTCACCATCATTTTGCAACATTTAAAAAAGCAGCCTCCCCACTCTTGGCACCAATCCCGGATACGCAACCCACACTAGGTGAACTCCGTTTTCAATGTGTTTGTGTTTTTTTGATTTGATGGTGGTCGTTATCTTTCATATTCTTTAAAGCATGCACATGTGGCTTTTCATACTCTTTCATATGCAATTCTGCTAACATCACATAAGTAAAAGGTCTTGGTTAATTCTAGTAGCTTAAGCAATCCAGATCAAGTTTGGTATCAGAGTGGTCTTCTCATTGATGTGAATTGCGAGTGTGAATGATAACTAGAGATTGAACATGCATCAAGAGAAGGAAAATGGAGAACAACAGAGATCTCTATGAGGACCTCCTTAGGATAGCATGCATGGTATATTTAAGGTATTCATATTCTTAGGAGAAGATGGAAAGAGAGGAACAAGAGAAAGAAAAAGCAGAGGATGATGCTCCATCTACCCCCTTAGGTGTAGGTGAAAAGTTCATGTAATAAAAGTTAATAAAGGAAATATAGTCCATGGTTAAGGGACATTTATTCCAAGATGAATGTTGGGCAGAGATATCATAGTGTTCATCACTAGATGTGTGTTTTGGCTAAGGAAAATTGGAAAAGGCTAAGGAAAAGGCATTAAAAGGAAAAAAGGAATTTTTGGCACATTTATTTATGAAAATAAAGGAAATTAGGAGAAACATAAGGTGAAAGGTCACAGGTTGCATGTGAGGAGAAAATTGAAGGAAAATAATGGAAAATGAATAAATTATAGGCATCATTCATAAATAGGCTTCTGTGGATCACTTGGCAAGATTTTGCTAACATTTTGTCAGTTCAAGTTTAGATTTCTCTCATTATTCTCTCTCTCTCACTCTTAGTCACTTAGAGTTTCGTGGATCAGTCTAGCTTTAGATCAAGGAAGGAAAAGAAATAAGGAGAAAGGAAAGGCACGCAAGGATCAAGGAAAGGAAAGAAAGATCAAGCAACTTCAGCAGGAATACTTGAAGGTAACCTTTTGCATGCCTAATTTCCTAGCTGGTTTAGACATGCATGGCTTTGCATATTGGTGTATGGTTCTCTTTCTGTTGGTAGCATGGTTTTTTCACATTATGATAGTGGATTTAAGCCTAGCCTTGCCTTTCTCTGGTTGCCATGGTATGTTGGGGTGTTTATTTATGTCTTTTTGTTTTTGTTTGCTAGATGGATTTTGGAATCCAGTGCAGATGTGGTCTCAAGTTCCATTCCCAAATGCCTAGGAATCCCTTCAACAGTTTTGGTGGGATACATGGTAAAGCCTGAGGGAGAAGTCTTGGTTTAGGGCCTAGCGATCTAGGTTTGGATTGCGATAAAGCCTGAGAGACTGGCCTCGGTTTAGGGCCTAGTGATCTGGTTTGGATTGCGGTAAAGCCCGAGAGACAAGGAGACGTAAAATTACTCAAGGATACTGATGGATTCTAGATAGCATTCCAAGTTCAATTCGGTTGGGATCAAAGCACCGGTTTTGGTGTGATCGCAGTTTGGTGAGGGTGGAGGTGGTTTAAGCTCTGGATCCCTTTGGTTGTTCTATGAGATCCCACATTCATGCTTGGAATATGGCACGAGGGTGACTGGATGAAAGATATATTTGGTTCAACCATGTCTATGGTCAAGTGGTATGTGGAAGTCCCAAACTTGGTCAGATTTGTTTATGATTAATAAAAGCTAATCTCTCTTACTTTTGCACGTGTATATGTGGATTTAATGGTTGTCTTATGTCTGATATTTACATGGTTTTATGTTGGTTATGAACATGGTTAAATGGTTGGTGCATGTCATGGTTATTTCATGTATTTTTAGGTTTTAACCATGTACAGAAATTACCTGCATACAAATTCTAAAACACAAAAAATAAACAATGTGAGAGCATAACCCAAAAAAAACACAGATTTTTTCCCCTGGATCCCAAAACCAGGACTACCAGCTTGATTTTTCATTATGTTCCTTTCAATGTTATAATACATATTTATACATGTCGAAGCTTCCAATACCATGGACTGAAAACCATCGTGTCCAAAAACATGTGCGAAAATCATGCACAAAACCATAGGTGGGTCCACCCAACCTAACATAGGTTCCAAAACCAAAATTTTCTGGGGTGCTGCCCTAGACCCCATAGAGTGGGGTTACCTGCACCCCTAAAACCCCCTGTGATGCCCCCGCTACATAATCAACACAACAAAGGGGGGGCTTCATCCCCCCACTAACCCCCCGGTTAACTACGTGGGCTAGTCGTGGAAAGAATATAACACAACCCAACAGCATTTACTTGTAATGGTTAAATGGATGGATGCAAGACCTCATTGATGATATAGTAGTTGATTGGAGAAGGACATGATCCTTCTGGTTATGTTTCATAAGTTATTTCAGTCATTTATGCTCTGCCTTGTATCCTAGACCTGTAGGTTACATTGATGCCAAGTGTTTGACAGAATATCAGTCCCAATTGGGAATGCTCAGGCCTAGTCCTGAGGTTGAGTTTGATTTCTTAGCATTTTTATCATGTATTTAATGGATTTTGAAGGTTCCAAAAAGTTATGGGCAGAGGCTGGGATTCTAGTCTAGAAGAGTGGCTCAAATCCCGAGATTGCTGGCGAAACAGAGTGCCACCTTAGAGACTAACACATTTGGCTAAGGGATGGAGAGTGTTATAACTCTCCTCGGATGTTGATCAGGAGTGTTACTCTGGCCTAAGTTGGTCATAACTTTAGTAGGACCTAGGGGCAAGCTATCTAAAGTGCTTGTTTGGTTCATGTTGGTCCTAAAGCTAATCTTGGATGACTATGTGTGATGTTCCATCGATTCCACTTCCTTAAGGTTGCATAGGAGGTCGAATCTGATCATAGTAGCCTCTCATCGCATGTTTACCCGATTGACTAGTTACTTGGGCAGATGTGGGAAGGGGGTGTTATAGATTGGTATCTAAGCGGGTCGTGCTCTTTTTGGGTCATATTTGATACCAGAGATTGGCATCAGAGCATGGTTCACCCCTCGGACTGGATGGGAAGTGTGCGTTGGTCATGCATGCATGTGAGTTGCATGTGTGTCTCTTACACTTATGTTCCATGTGCTTGAAGCATTGCATCATGTTGATCATGGTTGTAGTAAGGTTACCATGTGGAACTTGATGTGGTTTTGTGGAAAATATCGTCAAAATTACATGACTAGTTACTTGATTATATGCAGCTTGACTATATCCTTGTATGTTAGGTTGCATTTTTGGTTATTTGATTACATGTATCAGTCTTGGAGGTTGGATACAAGAATTGATTGCTTATGCTCGACTAAATGTGTTTATGTGTATGTGTAGTCAATTATAAATTTCTTATGCATGTTGATAGTTGCAAGTGGTTGTGTGTACGAGGGAATAATAGTTGTTGTCATGCAAGAAGTCATAACATGCATTATTGGTATGGCCTTGCATTGATGACCGGTCCTATCTAGAATGATAATTATGTGTTGATGCACTTATTCGATGAATGTCTATATGCTATTATGTTTATGTTATACATGTATCAAGCTAATTGGGTGATCTTGTAGATAAGATATCCTCCCTGAGCTACATTAAGGTACACTGATCTATTGTGAATTGGTTTATCTAACATCTTGTGTATTGTAGGAAGAAAAATTAGATGGATAGCAAGATGGTTGATTACAAAGACTCTCCCTATGAATTCGAAGAGCAGTATGGTGTGGGGAATCATTCTGATTTGGTAGTTACAATGAGAAGATTGAAGGAAGAAATAAGGAGTTTCAAAGAAGACAATGACAAAATCATGCAGGCACAAGAGAAACAAGCAAAGGGGAATGCGATATTACTTCAAAGTTTGTCAGATTTACAACGGAAGGGACCACCTCGAATCAGCCATGGACACAAGGACAAAACTGATGGGGCATATGGAAGTAGATCTCCTAGTAGACACAGGTCTTATGGTGGTCACATCTCAGATAGATCTGACATGATCAGAGATGGTAAGTTGTTGGACACTCCAGATAGGAGAGGTACTAGACATAGGTATTACTCTAGTTTTGTTTTTGACAGACATCATGATCGTCATTGTTATCATCCTTATAGGAGGAGTGATAGGGGATACTTTTCGAATGAGTTTTAGAAAGAAAATCCACCTACTTTTATTTGGAAATGAAGAAATCGCAAGACATAGAGGCATGGTTGCTGGGTATGAATAAATTCTTCTGATTGCATGATTACTCAGAAAACATGAAAGAAAGGATAGCCACTTTCAGTCTCAAAGGTAAAACGAATATTTGGTGTGAAGATGTGAAGAATGTTAAAGGTATTTATGAAGATGATTTGACTTGGCATACATTTGAAAGGCTCTCTAAGAAGAAGTACCTGTCAGAGAGGTATAATGATGAAAGAGCTAAAGAGTTTTATGAGTTGCAGATGGGTTCTATGATGGATGATGAGTATACTAGCAGGTTCTTAGAGCTATTGAGATATGTGCCTTACCTCAAGGAGGAGAAGGCCAAGGTTCTGAGATTCATCAGTGGATTGCCAATTGCATAGAGAGACTGGATTGAGTTTGATGAACCTATATCATTGGAGGAGGTCATCTGAAACTTGAAGCATTGTTATGAGAAGTCGAAGTGAAAATTTGAGCCTAAAAATGACTTGAAAAAAATGGAAAAGATAAATGTAAATGGCCACCAAAGAAAGGAAGACCTAAAGATGTAAGTGAGAAAGAAAATGCAGTTCCTTACAAAAGATTCAATACAGCTGAGAAGGGACATGGAGAGCAGAAGGCTAGAGGCAGTGGTAGGGAACCATTCAAGTGTTGGATATGTGGTAAGGATCATCATAAGAGGGACTGCCCGTAGTATCATAGTGGTGGTAGAACCCAAATCTATAATGATCAAGAGGCGCATATAGTTGGTGATGTTGGTCATAACATTCCTTGGATATATGCAGCTGTGGACAACAAGTAGTCATATCATCGGACATTGATCATTGAGATGGATGGTAAGCTTTGTGATCAAGTTAATTCTATTTTGATTGATCTTGGATCTAACTATAGTTATATTAATCCTGACCTAGTGGATAAGTGTGGTTTGAGAAAAGAAGTGCATGCAGAATCTTGGTTGGTACAATTGGCCATAGGTACGAGCGATTTCACCATTGGGTAAGAGCTTGTGCATTTGAGTTAAATGGTATGCCTACAACAACACATTTGAACGTGTTACCATTGGCATTGTATAGTATGATTTTGGGTATGGATTGGTTATACCTTCACAGAACCAAAGTGGTTTTCTTTGAAAAAGTTATTGAGTGTGTGGATGATAGTGGAGAAAAGAGGAATTTGTAGGGAAAGAAGAAGCCTATATAAGTGAGGATGGTTACCGCTATGCAGACTAAGCATAGTTACGAAAACGTTTGTATGATGTTTGCAATACACATTTCTAGTGACAAAGGTAAGGAGGTTGAGGATGTCGATGTGTTGTGTAGGCACCCAGTTTTACAATAGTTTCAGGATGTATTACCTGAGCACAATACAGAGTTACCACATCATAGGGAGGTAGACATTTCTATTTATTTGGTGCTAGGGGCAGCTCCAACATCAAAAGAACCTTACAGGATGAGCACACTTGAGTTAGTTGAGTTAAAGCTATAGTTTAAGGAAATGTTGGACAAAGGATACATTAGACCCAGTGTATCACCTTGGGGCACACCAGTGTTGTTCGTAAAGAAGAAAGATGGTACTCTCAGATTGTGCATTGATTACAGGCAGCTAAACGAGGTAACAATCAAGAAAATATACCCTTTGCCAAGGATTGACGATTGTTTGATCAGTTGAAGGGAGCAACAATGTTCTCTAAGATTGACTTCAGATTAGGATACCATCAGGTAGGCATCAAGGAAGAAGATATCTTCAAGACTGCATTTAGTACTAGGTATAGAATGGGCATTATGAGTTTGTTGTTGTTCCATTTGGTTTAACTAATGCTCTGGCTACATTTATGTGTTTGATGAATAGTGTGTTGTGTCCTTATCTGGATAAGTTTAATTTTTGTTTTCATTGATGACATTCTGGTATATTCTAAGAATGAGGAGGAAAATTATGAGCATTTAGCAGCAGTGTTGAGATTTTTAAGAGAGCATCAGTTGTATGCTAAACTTAGAAAGTGCAGCTTCTTTTAGACTGAGGTACATTACTTGGGGCATGTTGTCTCCAAGGATGGAATAACAGTAGATCCAGAAAAGATAAGGGCTATCATGGAGTGGGAAACTCATAAGAATGTGGATGAGGTAAGATCATTCATGGGATTGGCAGGATACTATAGGAGGTTCATCAGGAACTTCTCACGCATTGTGTATCCTATAACATCATTGCAGTGAAAAGGTAAGAAGTTTGAATGGACAGAATAATGTGAGGCTAGTTTTGATAAGCTTAAGCAGTTGTTGAAAAGGTAAGAAGTTTGAATGGACAGAATAATGTGAGGCTAGTTTTGATAAGCTTAAGCAGTTGTTGACACATGAACCAGTGCTAAAGATTGTGGATCCATACAAGGAGTTTGTGGTGTGTACAAATGCTTGCAAGAGGGGACTTGGTGGAGTTCTCATGCAAGAAGGACAGGTAGTGTTTTATGAGTCACAAAAACTAAATGAGCACAAGAAGAACTATGGAACACATGATCTTGAGCTAGCAATGATTATACATGCATTGAAGATGTGGAGACATTATCTTCTTGGCAAGAGATTCACATTGATGAGCGATCACAGTGGGGTGAGGTATTTGTTCGATCAACCGAATCTAAATGCCAAGAAAGCTAGATGGTTGGATAACCTTAGTGAGTTCAACTTTGAGATCAGATGCATCAAAGCAAAAGAGAACCGAGTTGCAGATGCTCTCAATAGGAAGGTACAAGTAAATCATATATAGCTATGAGCTCTTATGGGACAGAGTTATAGGATAAGATTTTACAGGTAGGACAACGAGATGAAAAATACATGGAGATAATGCACAGGTTATAGTAGAGTATAGGTACAAGTATAGGTACAGGTGAGGGTACTAGTATAGGTGCATGTATAGGTATAGGTGATCAGAATGTAGACTACTATCTCACGATAGATGGGTTGGTGAGATTTAGAGACAAGTCTATTTACCGAATTGCGGTGAGCTCAACAAGCTTATCTTGAGAGAGTTTCACGTCAAGCTATAATTAGGTCATCCAAGATATCAAAAGACATTGATGATGGTTGAGAAGTTCTACTATTGGCTGAATCTAAAGAAGGAAGTGGTAGAATTAATGCTTAGATCTTTAGATTGTTAATAGGTAAAGGCATAATGTAAGCATCCAGGTGGTCTACTACAACCTATAATGATTCTGGAATGGAAATGGGAGGTCATGTCCATGGATTTCATCATAGGTCTTTCGAGGACAAGGAGGCAACATGATTCTATTATGGCTATTGTTATAGGTTGAGAAAGGTTACTCACTTCATTCTAGTGAAGACTACATATTTAGCTAATGAGGTAGGACAAGTGTTCATCAGAGAGATAGTGAGATGGCATGGTGTTCCTAGGAATATTGTGTCAGATAGGGATGCAAAGTTCACTTCCAAGTTTTGGAAGGAGCTATTTGTAGGCTTGGGTACAAAGTTCTCTTTCAATACATCTTATCATCAATAGACAGATAGATAGACAGAGAGGGTCAACAGGATCTTGGAAGATATGCTGAGGATGTACGTGATGCACCAGCAGAGGAAATGGGAGGGGTATCTTCCTTTGGTTGAGCTCGCATACAACAATGGTTATCAGGAGTCACTGAGGATGAGTCCTTTCAAGGAATTGTATGGGCAGAGTTGTAATACTCCCATCAGTTGGAGTGATCTAGTTAATAGGGTACTTATTGGACCAGATATGTTGACGGACATGGAGCAGGAAATGCAGGTTATAAAGAGGAATCTAAAGGTAGCAAGGATATGCATAAGAGTTATGCAGATTAGCACATGGTATTCAAGGAGTTTTAGTTTGGAGATCATGTATGTTTGTGCATCAAGCCCAAGAAAATATATTTGAAGATTGGTTCATGTGCCAAGTTGGCACCACGGTATTGTAGGCCTTTTGAGATCCTTGAGAGGACTGGATCAATGGCATATCAACTTGCACTACCTCCAACAGTGGAATTCCATGATGTTTTCCATATTTCATTTCTTAAGAAGCATATAAAGGATGTTGATCATGTTATTGCTTGGTCTGTATTGCAGGTGGAGCAAGAAGGAGAGTTCCAGTCAGAGCCTCAGTGCATACTACAGTGGAAACATCCCATGCTTAGGAATAGAGCCATACAGAAAGCTAAAGTACAGTGGAAGCACTTTCGGCTTGAAGAAGCTACATGGAATATGGTGGATCAGATGTGGACCCTATATCCTTCATTGTTTGTCGGTTGAGGCAAATCAATTTTGGTTTGATTTTGGTTTATGATTGGCATATATTTTGTTGATGTTTTGGTATATGTATATGTATATGGATGTAAATACCGCCATGAACTAAGTTATTGTTTGGTCAATTTAGTGTGATCTAAATTGCTATTTAAAATGTCAACCCGGAGTTCGTAAACTGACAAAGTGAAGTGTACTATATGTACTAGATAACCATTTCCTTAGGCTTTTGTCGTTTTAAGATTTTTAGTTTGTTTTTGGATTTATTTTTCCTTAATGTGTGATGTTGAGAATGAAAGTGAAGTATGGAGTGTAGACGGTGATGGTTTCTAAACTTGAAAGTGCTCAAAAGAAATATTTTCAATAACTAAAATAAAATGAATTCCTAAGAGAAAATAAATGCATCAAATGGTGAACTAATGACAATGGCCCAGTATCCTTGCTGCTGAAATGAAAAAAAAGTAAAGGCTAAACACAACTCAAACTTAAAGCAAAGCAACTAATTCACACTACTTTAACTTTTCAGATCCTTTACCCTTCGGCTCAATCTACCTTGCAGGAAGTAATCATGAACAAGTCAAGCAACGTGATATCTAAATGGCAAAAAAAAGTAACTTGCATAAAAGAAACTAATCTCACTACTTGAATTCTTCAAATCCTTTACCCTTCAACTCAATCTACCTTGGGGAAGTAATCATGAACATGTCAAGCAATATGATATCTAAATGACAAAAAAAAGTAAATTGCATAAAAGAAACTAATCACACTACTTGAACTCTTCTAGTCCTTTACCATTCAGCTCAATCTACCTTGTGGAAAGCAACCATGAGTAAGCAATATGACAACTAAATCACACTATAGTTAGTAATATTCTGATTTCTTGCTGATAGAGTCACTTGACCATAGAAAGAAACCATAAATTGGTGAGCAGTATGATATCTAAATAGCAGAAAAATAAATAAGCAAGTCACAACTTGAAAAGGACAATGCTGAATTTAAACTTCGGAAAATGAAAGTTAGCAGGAAGGACAAGATGATCTCATATGCCAATAGTTATCAAAAAGATGAAAAATTGCCCGGGCTGCCTAAGAAAACCTACAAAAAAGCACTTATCAATTTACAGCTCTAAGAAAACAAAGGTGAAAATATAAACAGCAGAAACATCAAACAGTATATTATGTACAAGCTAATGATAAAAACAAAAACATAATAAAACTAAATGAGAACTTTACAAGGCTTCATCGTGCAAGGGCCCTCTACCACTTCAGCCAGTCAACCAATAATCACACGGATGAACTCAGAAAAGTCTTCTCATGTATTAAAACAACAGCATATAAAAAACAGTGGGGTGATAGCAGCGGTTCGGAATTCACATAAACAGTTCAGAATTCACATACATATCAAAAAGCTCTTTTACAGCATCCATCGACGCGTTATTTATAATGCCAAAATGCTAAATCTAATTAACAAACTTATACGTTATTAACTGCGTTGCTAAAGACACGTAGATCCCTTCAGCCGAGATCTAGTGTAATTGTCATCATGTTTCTTAAATCTTCGGAGTGGTTGGCTGTTAGATTCATGTCTTGGGAACGATCTCTAGGTGTGCTGGTGCCTTCGTGAGCTGAGGACTGTGCCACGTAACATTCACATGCTCAAAACAGTGACGTGCCACCGCTGGACTCTTTGGTTGTCCTCGTCTTTGAACTTCATTGACTGTGGCCTTTCATGGATGCTTTGGCTGATTTGAAGGGACATGTTCCATGTATCCGCCACCTGGAGCTTGCCCATGTAGCTCATTTCTTCATAGGACACCTATAGCGCAGCTTTTAACAAAATAGCTGCGGAATCCTGTGTTGGCTGCGGAAACCTGTGCTGGCTGTGGAAACTGACAAGTTTCCGCAGCTGCATGAACAAAAAAACTAAACCAAACAACAGTCATAATTATAGTCAGAAAACCATATAAAAAGTCCTTTTTAGACTATAATGCAATGATTTAACAACTGGGTGAATGAAGTGAGTGGAGAAAGAAGGCTAAGAGGGTGTATAGGAAGGTGCAGGTTTGAGGCTCAACAGAAGCATTTTGGTTGTAGAGATTGTGTTCAAGTTTGGGGTTAGTACAATGAGCTATAAGGAGAGACTGTGACAACCAAAGAGAAATTTTCTTGGAAAAGAACCTTTCTTATCCTTAAAAGACATAGCACATTGATGTTCAGTGTCACTTTGTGAGGGATATGGCTAAGGAACAAAATGTGTTGCTGATAAAGGTGGACACTTTGAAGAATGTTGCTGATGCATTGAAAAAGTCTATGAGCATTAAGATAGAGAAAAATCGGCATTGTAGGGTTGGACCAATGACTAAGCTCTCCTGTGAACCCCTGTGTGGAAAAGAAAAAAATAAGTGGGAGAATGTTGGGTGTTTTTTATATTCTTTCCACGACTAGTTGCACATGTGGGTGGGTCACAGGGGGGTGATAAGAACCCCTGTTCGTTTCACCCGGTGCAGCAAGGAGGTCATGGGGGGGCGCACCTCCCCCTATCAGGGGGTTTCAGAGGGGCAGTAGCCCCCTTGTATAGGGTCCAGGGCAACCACCCTGGAAATTTTTTTGGGACTCTATATTAGGTGAGCAGTCCTACCTATGGTTTGTGCATGGGCTTCGCACATGGTTTTGGGCATGATAGTTTTCTGCCCATGGTATTTTGTAGAATTGATCAAGGGAATTATGGTTATATTCTAATCCAAGGTTAATGGATTAGGGTTTATGAATGTTTTGGCATGTATATATATGTATTGTAACATTGAAAAGGAACATATTGAAAAATCAATCTGTTAGTCCTGAGTTTGGGATCTAGGGGAAAATCTTTGTGTATTTTTCTATATTCTCATCATTGTTTATTTTCTATTTTTTAGAATTCATCTGCATGTAATTTTTGTATAGGGTTAAAACCTAAAACAAACATGTGTCCCATATATAAGGGCCAAAATAATGATGCAAGCCCTCCCTTTGTTTAAAATGGTAAGACACATCCTCATCTGGGCCCTAGATAAGCTGCCAAATGTGTAGTGTAAGAGTGTAGTTAGATGGACAAGATTATCTAGGTTCGTCATTATCATCAAATAAATGGAACACAAGCAAGCAATGAATGGAACTAAAGGACCCCATGATGTGGAAATTTTTTCTCTGCTATGGTGGAGGCCTATGGCTCTCAATGCTCACCCTATGAATGCGATATAACCCTCTAGAGGACTTGGATCCCATATAGGGAGACCAACCCCACAATGTTGATCCACCTACAATCCTATATGAGATCCAATGTGACCCCTCACATTCGAGTAGAACAAATCATTACTGTAATCGAGTAAATAAGCTTACAAATCATGGAACCAAGTGGACACTTCATGCTGGAATGCCCTTCCATAATAGGCTTTATAATGTACAAGTGTCTCCAATTCCAAGAAGAAGGTTAACCAATGACCGTATTAGGTGGTTTCAACCTCTAAGGGGAGTGACATGTCCATGGTACATCCATAAAATTTAAGATGGCATGTGATATGATGATGGAATAGAGTGGGGCATTAGGGGAAGGCTCCAAGAAAAATGTCACAGTACAAGGGTAGGTATAATGAGGGAAGCCCACACTTGGGTGTATGAATGTAGGATGGAGCAATCGTGGTACATGAGTTACTTCGTGCTTTGTTTTTCCAACATTTCATGCTCGGGGTTCTAGGGGATGAGAGCATGAAGTGTTAGATATAGTAGTGAGTACCTCCTTTAGGTAGGTCAACTCATCAACGACCGGGGGTTGGGATAATCATGGGTCCTTAATGATGAAGGGGGCTCATATAAGGGCCCTAGGAACCAAGGTGATGACCATAATGATATAGGGTAGAGGTCATGTTGGCTTTTTCCCATGTGCTAAATTTGTATGTCCCAACCATGTTTTGCATTGTTTGGTACATTTCTTGTCAAGAGTGGCCAAATTATGTTTTTTCCTTTCATTTTAGTTGTATCAACCTTCAAGGAATTGTTCAAATCTCGACCCAAAGTGTGGAAAGGGGAGGGGGAAGCTAACTCCTTATGGACCAAATGGGAAAAATTGGACCCGGATGGGAAACATGGTGAAAAGGGTTATAATGAGTGGAAGGGGGTTATGTATGTGGTGTCGAGAAGCAATGCCACACAACCAAAATTGAGGTTTCCCATGTAGTGGCACTCCTAAATCTAGTAGCCAATAAAGGATATCCCACAGGACTAGGATACAAGGTTAACCATCAAGTTTGACAAAGGAGACAAGGATACAAACCAAACCCACTCTTTCCATTGAATCCCCCCACTAATCCATGCCCAAAAATGTCCCTGATAAGTAAACAAAAATACCCAATTACGAAATGAAATCCATACCTTCAAGGTGGGAAGGCCCATATTCAAACATACAATCCTAATAGATGGGTGAGGAATCATAATGGTTGGATCAGGTGGTGGAGATGGTGGTACATTGATCTATCTGGTGGAAGTAAGGGGTTGTTGGCTACCAGCTAAGGACGATCTAGGAGAAAAAATTATCCTATCGGTATCACCCATGGGTGGTGGGTAATAGGTAATAAGTACATGACAGGAAAACAAGATCATCTTTCTAAATTGGATGAAAAGAAAATAGCTCAAAGAGTTGAGCTTGGACACAATGGAAAATATGAATTCAAGGGCATTGGTCCATCTTCCTTTTAATTGGAATTAGGAGGTAATGTATCCATTAACAATATTTTATATGTTCCTAGTTTGAACAAGAATTTGTTCTCTATTTCTTCTGTTGAAGAAAAAGGGTATAGAGTGGCTTTCATTGATGGGAAAGTCATAGTATGGAAGAAGTGTGCCTCTTTTGAATCTCCAAAGATCATTGGTGTGCGATTTGGAGACCTATATCATCTCCTTCATTGATCTATTCAAGCCTTGTTACACAACACTAGTGATCTCTATGACTTATGGCATCGAAGGTGCACCATTATAAAGCTTTGTCTAGATTGAAAGACTTTGTTAAATGTGTACTTGAACTTAGGATTGGACATGATGGAGTGCAAAGGATGTTCCCTTGGGAAAAATGTTAAGGGAATATGTACTAGTAGTGATAATAGATCCAAAGGAATCTTGGGTCTTGTGCACTCTAATGCTTATGGGCCCATGTTTGATAAGACCTTGGGTGGTGACTTGTATTATGTCTCTTTCATTGATGATTATTCACATAAAAAATGGATTTATCTTCTAAAGTCCAAGGATCAAGTATTTGAAAAGTTTCATGAATTCAAGGCACAAGTTGAGAATGCTATAGGAAGAAGGATCAAGATCTTGAGGTCTAACAATGGAGGAGAATATGTATCCAAGGAATTGATCACCTTTTGCAAGGATGTTGGAATTAAGAGGGAGTTGATAGTTCCCAACTATTCTAAACAAAATGGAACAGTTGAAAGGAAGGACAAGACCATTATGGAAGCTGCTAAGGCCATGCTTATAGGGATTAGGGTTTGATTCCTCTTTCTTGATAATTACTTGTGATTTATGTTTGCTTCTTTTACTTCTTTGTTAGTTTATATTTCATCAGAAATTACCAAATTAAATTTGTATGGAGACCACAAGAACAAGAGACATAAGATGTAGGCACTTAGCCAAGGAAAAACCCCTTCAAGGGGAAAACCCATTCCAATTCTTTGTTATAGCATCATTTAGCACTCTTGTAGATTTGATACTCTTTTATGGCCTTAGGTAACCATTTTTTCATGAAAACTTGATTTTATATTAAAAAATAATATTTCAAGTTCCATACGACTCTTCTCACACTAAATCACATATATACGTGAGTCTTATAACACTGCACCCGCGTATATCTTTTAAAATGTGAAAAAATAAAATAAAATAAAATTATATTTTTTCGGGTGGGGTTCATGGGTTTTACCGAGAGCTCACCTATAGGAGCCCATGGCACAGCTGAATTAACTAATTTAAGGTGGTATATATACACCCCTTGGGTAGGCCTAAAAAACATAAGAGAAGGTCTATCGAGATTACACCAGTTTTTCTCCCAGATCAAGTATGTTTTTCCCGTGCCTCATGCACTCCCAATATCTAGGAAATCCTAGTTTCCTTTGCATAGATGTTCATCATCTTTATAGCATCTCCTTTCTCTTGTTAGAGAGTTTGTATTCGTGGCTTGGGCTAGACGAATGGCTTGGGCTAGACGAATCTGAAGGAAGGCTTCGTCAGCGTCTTTGGACTGAATGAGGTTGTACCTTTCCCATACCTATTGTTGTTAATTAATAAACAAGCTCATGTCTTGTTCCTTATATGTTGTTGTCTCATGAATAGTAAATTATTTGCTTATATATGATGATCTAACATATATTTTATGTATGCGCATTGAATTATTTATCATGTATATTCTGATGTGAATTTACTTGCAGGACTGCTCGTTCTAGAGGAAGTAGAGGGTTTGGACCGAATAGGAACATCATCAAACATAAGGCCTCTAGGTATGTTTCCAAATCCATGTTTAATAATTCATATGTTTGGAATGCTTTCTTGACTTCTCTTTGTTGATTATCTTGTTCTGCTCTGTTGAGGTTTTCAACCCTTGCCTTAGGGAATTTTTCCCACCAACAAAGTTGGTGAATCTGCTGGGGAATACCATCAAGTATTTCCTAAAATGGTTGTTTTTCTTTGGTCTAGATTTTGGTTTGTTGTTTCTTGACTTTTCTAGCCTTCTTGACTCTTAAGAAATCTGGTCATTTAGCCTGAGAGTCTTTGATCAGGGCTTTCTTTTTATTTTCTTTCTCTAGTTTCCATTTATGTGTGGTTTCTATTGTAGACAGTAGTGTATATATGCATTTTATTCCAAAGAAACATGCGTACACGTGAGTTTATTCAAATGCAGTCGTGTATATACGTTGTTCTGTAGTCAGAAAGTTGTTTCTAGATCTCAAAATTTGATTTTTTTCATTTCTGCCTTTTCTGGGGGTTTGACCAAGTTTGTTTATGATTTTATGATATGAATGAGGCCTGGAATTATCTTTTTATTAGTTGTTGTCAATGTTCTTCATATTTTTCTTGAAAATTTTATGTCCACCTAGGGTTTGTAGTTTTTGAAGCCTTTTATATCTAAAGTTGGGTTTAAGACCTTCTTTCAGAAGTGACTAGTTGTTTTGTATTTTTGGGATAGTTGGTTGTTATTCAACTTGTTTATAACCCAATATTTTTTATTTCTTATTTTACATCCTTGAAGTTGGCTTATTTTTTATTTTTCTTGTTTGTTTGAGAAAGGTGTTTGCAATTCTTTGATAAATGATAGATTTCGGTTCTCTTGAATCTTTCTGATTTCCAGAATCCTTTGTGTATTTTTTACCAAATCATTTAAGGTGTTTTAGTCTCTTATTTACATTAGTCTTTTAATCTTTGTGATCATTGATGAATATTAGTATTTGAGTCTATTTCTTGTTGTTGGTCTTGATTTTGATGCTTTCTTTGAGTTTCTGAAATTGTCAGTCCTTGAACCTTTAAAAGAAAAAGAAGAACATTTGCTTTGGATTTCTTTTCTTTGGTTTTTTTACTTTTTTATCTTTTGAGATTTTTGGAAAAGTTGTGAATTCTTGTTTTAAGGCTAAGAGTCTTTTTTCTTTAAGGAGTGTTTCTTCTTTGAGATTTGTTTTTTTTGCTTGATAAATTAGCTTTTGCTTTTGGGCTCACCTTTGTTTCTTTTTAGCTTTACTTTGAATCTTGCATTTTCATTGTAGTATGAATTAGGGTAGTTGCATTTTAGACATCATTTAGTCTTTTTTATTGGTGTTCAATGTGTGAGTAGCTTAAAAAAGAAAAAGAAAAAGAGTTTTAGCTTCTTATATTTCTCGTAGAACACGTGTAGAAACCATTTTCATTGAAGAAAAAGAAGTGTTGCATTTGCATGTAGGTTGGGTTTTCTATTGATTTCTTTTGTGTCATAACATCATCAGTTGCACTTACTCTTCCCTTGCCCTAAATAAAAACCAATTAAAATAAGCGCTTAAAATTAAAATTAACTAGACCTTTTATTTTTTTCATAGCAACATCAACTAGTCTAGGAAATTTAGGGCCTTAGAATAGGTGTGTGGAGAGTAAACAAGGCCACTTAAATTGAAAGTATAGAAGCTTACTAAAGAGTGGAAATCTAGTATCGCTAAGCTATCCAAGAAACCTCCTCTAACACAGGAGTTAAGCACAAAGACGTGTGAAGATAAGGAAAGAGAGATAACCCCTCTCCTACTTGTTGGATCACACGGCCATGACTATTCCTCTTGGCTTTTGATCATGAATTGATGACCTTAGTTGCCTTTCCTAGGGACCAGACAGGTGACTGTGGGCGGGAATTCTTATGGTACCTAAGGCAAACATTGCATCATTTTCATAGTACTTCTCGAGGGTGCCCTTCCGAAGCTTAGGTACTTGCACTGGAAAAGGATATTGTATGGAAGTCAACGCAACTGATTCTAATATCTTCATTGGTAGGCTTATGCCCTCATCATCCAAAACTACCTTCAGAAGATCCTTATCTTGAATTTATTTTATTTTGGTATCTGATCCTAATCACCTAGAGAAAAAATACCTGGAAGTTGTTTGCTTGGATGTATATTTAGGATCCTTTTAGTCAGTTATCTATGATCCTAGCTTGCCATAGGTGATTTGAGTCTTTAATTTCTACTTATATATAAAAGTGTCTCACCGACCAATTCATCAGTCTAGAAGTATGTGAGGGATTTCTCCTGCGAGTTTTGAGCCTTCACCTAGAAGGTGTAGGAGTAATTCTATTGGTTCTTTTGAACCAGTGTTAGCTAATGCAATGGAGATGGATCCTTCTCTAAGGGCTCTTATTCTAGAGGGTGAACCTAGTCTAGTCCAAAATCCAGACGGAAATGCTCTAGTGCTTGCTAGAGTACTCTTCCAATCAGAAGACAAAGTAGGAATTAAAGATGTTTCGAATCCTCTAGAGACTCCTACATAACCTCTTCCTTCTCATCTTCCTTATGTCATATCATACATGGGTACTCTGACTCATAGGCCGGCTAGCCGTATTCACTCTCATTCTTTCTTCTTAGTGGAAACTATTAGTGGCTCCGTCGATACAACTGTTGTACATACTCCTTATTCAGTTGTAGGAGGAGGTACTATTCCTATATATACTATTACACCTAGTATGATAGTTTTTGGCTCTATCTCCATCCCAATTCCGAGTGGGGGCACCCAACCTTCAACTTCTTTCATGGGAGCTTATCCTTTCAGAATGCCATATAGTGGGATTCCTTCAATTTCTTCAAATTGACCCTCTGTTTCTTCTACATCTATGACTTTGAGGGCTATTGGTTCATTACCTTTACATGGTTTTCAATTTGGAAGTGGACATGTTCCTCCTTCCAATCCATCATTGAATTTAGGGTCAATGACTTTCTCTGGTCATGCTCAAAACATTACTCCTTTTCAAGGGAACTAGGGCTTGGCACATCCTTCTATGAGTAGTTTTGGGGAAGGGAATCTTTCCCATTTATTTGGTCAGTAGGAGCATATGCCCTCCCTACTGCTAGTACTTCACAGGTTTTTCCTCCTTTGGCTAGTGCTTGGAATCCTTACCATGGGCTTTCCCCTTCATATAATGTTCCGCAAGGAGGAATTTTTCCTATGAATAGTAATGTAACACCCTCCTCCCACATCTAACCAAGTAACTAACCAACCGAGGTAAACATGTGAGATAGTTTACTATGATATGATTCGAATCCCTATGTGTTAGTTAAGGAAGTGGAACTGATGGAACACGTCACACAAACCTTCCACATCAACAAAAAACTCCCACGAGCCATCTCAACCACTTAGGTAACTAGTCCCTGAGACAAACTGGAGTTTTAATGCATCAAACCCCTAGAGGCTCCCTTGATATGGACTAGGGTGCATAAAGGAAGCTTCAGACACTCCCAAAGAAAGGGAAAGGGAGCGTCCAGGGACTTTTTTCCCTAGTGTTGTGCCTGCAACTCTAGGATCTATGCCACTTTTTCAAGCCCAAAGCCCAGGTCACTACCTAGAAGTCAATGACACCTTTAGAAATTAAATTTCACATTGAAACAAAGATACATTTGCAAAAACATCAACAAGGACTAGACTGAACCCCTACTAGCCATGACAGAAATTTCGTCAAACATGTCACAAATATTAAATCTACAGGTCTTAACAGTAGATCTGAGCATAGGGGTCTCATTCTTATCTGAGATTCGCTTTGAGATATTGGTTCCTGATCACATTAGCTGCATTATAATATTTTAGTTCATAGATACATTGTTCATGCATTTACAAGTAGAAACATGATGAGATCCATACATATCCAATGTCATAATGCATGTTCATAACCCACATAATAACAATATAAATACCAAGGAAACAATATCCATATAATCCACATATAAACCAATATAATACTCATAACATATTAAGGAGAACGAGAGCTCTTCTTGATGATTGCATGGGCTGACTAGGTATGGGACTTCCACGAACCACCCTACCATAGGCTAGGTTGAACCAAAATTTTCTTTCAACTAGTCACCCCCATGCCATATTCCAAGCAAATGTGGTATATCATGAAAAAATCCATCAAAACCAAACCAGGGCTTCCAGAGGCCAAACTACCTCAACCCATCAAATAGTGATTTCACCTCATGGTCTTACATCAAAAACCCTCACCAGATTGATCTCTAGCCAAGTTGTCCAGGGCTCTAGAGCATTTGTTCCAACCAAGGCTCCAAGACTATTAACTCAACCCAAACTTGTCACCAAGATCTAAAGATTTTTTCCAAACAAGGATCCAGACTAGTAACTCAACCCACCAAGGGCTCCATAGAATTTCTCCAACCAAGGCTCTAGGACTAGTAACTCAACCCAAGCTCTTACAGGGCTCCAGAGCGTTTGTCCAACCAAGGTTCTAGGAACTAGTAACTCAACCCACAACTAAAGGAACACGAGAACCAACTAGAAAACAAAAGGAAATGAACTCACAACACCATGACTATCTAGGAAATGGAAAGACTAGGCAAATATGCTATCAATCTAGGCAATCCTCTATGCCAATTATAAATCATGACCAATAAACCACATTCATATTCCATGCATACCAAAGCTAGTGAGGAAAACATACATGCAACTCAGTATCTGCAAACAAAACCTGTTGTAGTTGTTGATCTCGATGTCCTCTTGCACTTTCTTGCTCTTCCTTTGCCTTCTTGCTCCAAAAATATAAGTATGCCACAATCCTCCAAGAGTGCTCCAGGAAAACTCTAAGTGTCCAAGAGTATGATAGAGAGAGAATAGAGAGAGAGCTCCAAAATCGAACTGACAAAATTTACACTGAACAACCTGAGAAAACGCTTTCCAACTAATCCTCATAAGCCTTTTTATCAATGAGGCCTTTATTTTAGACAATTTCCATTATTTTTCTTCATTTGCCTCCTCACATGCAACATGTGACCTCTCACCTTCCTTTCTCCTAATTTCCATTATTTTCATAAATAAAATGTCAATTAATGTCATTTGTCTTTTCAAAGTCTTTTCCATTGCCTTTTCCAAATTCTTTTATCCATATTAACTGAAATGAACAACCACTAGGATGTTTTTCCCAACATTTAGCTTAGAATACATGTCCCATGGTCGTGGTATTATTTATTTTTCCCTTTATTAACTTTTACATTGAGTTTTGGCCAGGGAAGTTACATAACCCTCCCCCTTGGGGGAACACTGTCCTCGGTGTTCAATGACACCTATAAACCAGCAAACCGCTGAAAACAAAACATACTACATATGAATATTTATAACACATCCTGTTGCACTATTTACAATGACCATCTGCTAAAACATGACAAACATGTCGTTTACTGGATCTTTATAACACAAATCATTATAGTATTTACAATAATAACCACATATACACACATAGACATTTTCTTCTCCCATAAAATAATCATACTATCTATGGAGCTTTATAAATCCAGCTTGATATAGTATTTACAATAATACACACATATGCACATTTTCTCAACCAGAAAATAAAAGGATAATATGCATGCATCCACAACAAGGGAATCCAGAGGCTCACACCTCCACCCTCAAAGTAATACCAGGATTCACCTCCTTCCCAGGAAGTCCAAAGGCCATAACAAGGTCAAATCTACATCTAATGTCCAGTGCTATAATCCTGCACCACTTATCCTCTCTATGAACATTTACTAGCTCATTGTTCCAGGGCACACTCCCAATGTGCATTTGATTCCATCTAGAAATGCTAATTACCAAAAAAAAAATCCTCATCCTTCCCTTCTCTGCTACACAGTCCTTCGGGAAATTTGGTCACCCCCTTCCGTGCAGTCACACACCTTCCAAGTTTTGCTAGTACCCCCATCCCAGGAAGTCCATACTTCGGCAAGGTTTGCTCACATTAGAAGGTCCAAAAACAAAGGCATATGCTTGTCTTAAAACCATCATATCAATCATAGCATGCTCATGGAAACAAATGGACACTATTGGGTACCAGTGCAACGTAATGGACCTGCTCCCGAATGCTTTACTAGCATACTACTGCATGTTCCAATTCCTTTTTTTGTTGTTGCTAATGCTTGTCGTTAGTTTCAACCACCCAACCGGGCATTTTATGCTTTCTTGTACCAAGCACATAATTTCCATTTGATTTAAAATAAATTGAAATAAGTTCAAATCGTACCTCATTGGTGGCCCTTCATGAAGTTATACATGCAATTCTATTCACTTCCTGTCACAACAATTCAAAGTAGCATCTTTGATGAAATCATCAAGTATAAACATATCACATCAGGTTAGCTCAAAACACAACCATCATAGATCAAAATCATAAATCACATATAACCATCATAAACCAAAATCATAGATCACATGTAATCAGCATAGACCATAATCATAAATCACATGCATAATAAAACTAAAATAAAACACTGATACTTATCCTTTAATCTATCCTTAGCTTCTACCTTTATCCTTACTCTCTAGCTTCTACCTTTATCCTTACTCTCTACACACTCCAGATCAGTTGCCACACTTGACAAACACCCAGTGCCTTATCCTCAACCATGTGCACATACACATAGTTTAAATCACCCACATATAACCACACACAACATACAACTCCATGCAATACATGCACCTACACCTAGCATACAACACATGCACCTAGACCTAGTGTACAACACAACACAATACATACGTCTACATCCATTGTACACCACCACACAACACATACACTTACACTTGAAGTACAACACAATACATACACATACACAGAGTAACACACAACGCATACACATGTCACGATACCATGACTACACAATGCACATACATAGTATTGCATGCCTGCAACACAACATGTATGACATGCGCACAATACCACATGTACACCAATACCATATGTACAACATGTACATAATATCACATGTACACTACACCACCTACACAACATGTGCATAACATCGCATGTACATGACACCACCTGCAGAATGTGTACACAACGCCATATGTACACCGCATCACCTGTATAATGTGTACACGATACCACATGTACATAGCACCACATGCACGACATGTACACGACACCGCATGTACACAAATCCACATGAATGACATGCACACAATATGTTAGACCCCTATACTACCAGTGTCCCCTTATTGCTATTAGTACAACCCCCTTATTATATTGATGTACCCATGTAGTGCCCATATTATTACTATTGTGCCCCATAGAGGGCCACTATTGTTATTATTGTTATGTTGGCTCTGATTATATTATGACCCCTTAGACTCCTATATATAGAAAGGAGGTCTTTTCATTTGTATCATCCAAGAATTCTTCATTTGTGTAATGTAAAGGAGGTTGCACCCTCGAAGAGACTGAATTCTAAGGTGTTCAACTATCTTTTCTTTATTTTTGTGAGTTGGTTTCATAACATTTGGTTTCAAGGGTTTCGCCGCTCCAAATAGGTCATCAAGGAATTTTCGCTATAACTTTCTTTCTACGATGTTTCAGAAGTGAAAATAAAAACCCATTTGAGCAGAAATCGCACTGAACCTCGTGTCCGAAGTTCAGATCTTTTTGTGCTATATTTTCAGAGATATGATCTGAGGGAGTTGGTCTTTTTGCAGACTCCTAAATTACATTCCAAACAGATGACCTAGGGAAAATCTTCATAACTTTCTCTCTAAGCATTAGATTGAAATTTCATAAGAAGGTATAGAAAGAGGACAGACTATAGTTTCCTGTATATATTTTTTAGACCTGAAAGTCAAAGCAGTGACACGTGGCACTTCATACAATTTCGCTCTTCTAATAAGGTATATAATTAGGTCATCCTGGGAGATTGTGCATAACTCTTTCTTGGAGAATCTAAATTCGATCAGACAGGTGGCAATAGAAAGAGGACACAGAGGGCTACTGCAGATCATAATTTCAAAACTAGAAGAACCAAAATTACAGAGTTATAGTCATTTCAAGATCAAGCTCCTAAAATCAAGAAAAGGTGATAAGAGGAAGTTTGATGGCAAGGATCTAGTAAATTGGATACTTCAGATGGAGCAATATTTTGATCTACATGGTGTACCACTATTACAAAAGGTATGTATTGCATCTTCATATTTAGAACCAGATCAACTTTTATGGTATAAGGGGCTTTGTTCTCGTAAAAAACTTGTTGTGTGGTCAATTTTCACGGAGGAAATGATAGCACATTATGAGGATACAAGAGCAACACCTTCTTTAGAGCAACACCACAACAATTGGAAAAAGTACAAGGGCTTTGTTACATAGTGGAAAGTAAAATTATGGCAACAAGTAAGTCTACCCCTCACAACTATAAAGATGGAAGTGTTGTTTCTTCTAGCCTTCCACAACCTACAAGGGTTACACCACAACAATTGGAAGAAACAAGAGAAAAAGGGCTTTTTTATAATTGTGATAGCAAATGCACTAAAGGTCATAAGTGTGCTAAGAAAAAAATTATTTTACATAGAGTATGAAGAGGAGGAAGAAAAGGATCAAGAAACATCAAAAGAATAGGATATACGCGAGGACCCAACCCCAGAGAAAGAAGAAATGAATCAAACCATATCTTGTAAAGCATTGGCAATAATTACCACTCCTCAAACTCTCAAGATAGAAGGACATATCAAGAGGAAAAAGGTGCAAGAAGTGAAAGATCACATCGAGCATCAAGAAATGAATCCGACCATATCTTGTAAAGGATTGGAAGAAATTACCACTCCTCAAACTCTAAATATAGAAGGACCTATCAAGAAGAAAAAGGTTGAAGCAGTGAAAGATCACATCGAGCATCAACAACAAGTTCTCCGACTTTTAAAGGATAACGTCACTTTGGTGCAAAATCAAATGAAACAATAGGTAGATCAACATCGTAGTGAAAAATGTTTTGATGTAGGTGATTGGGTATTTTTATTGCTACATCTCAAGCAAGCTTTATGAGAAGGAAATGTTGGCAATACTATATGCACTTAAGAAATGGTGACCTTACCGAATGGGAAGACACTTCAAGGTAAAAATGGGTCATGATAGTCTTAAATACTTTTTAGAACAACTATTATCTTTAGAAGAACAAAAAAAATGGATCACAAATATGTTGGGTTATGACTTTGACATCATCTATAGAAAAGGGAAGCAAAATTTTGTTGTAAATGCACTCTCAAGAAAGGATGGGGATGTGGAAGCTTGTTTTGTGCTATTTCTATTATCCAACTAGATTGGATAAACGAAGCAAGGGATGAATGGAAGAAG
>APFE030192064.1:45045-93018 GCA_000404065.3 Pinus taeda
GGCCCCTATACTACTAGTGTAACCCCTTACTGTTATTAGTACAACCCCCTTATTATATTGATGTACCCATGTAGTGCCCATATTGTTACTATTGTGCCCCATAGAAGCCCATTATTGTTATTATTGTGCCCTTACATTATTATTATTATGTTGGATCTGATTATATTATGACCCCTTAGACTCCTATATATAGAAAGGAGGTCTTTGCATTTGTATCATCCAAGAATTGTTCATTTGTGTATTGTAAAGGAGGTTTCCCCCTCGAAGAGGCTGAATTCTAAGGCGTTCAACTATCTTTTCTATCTTTTTTTGAGTTCGTTTCAACCATGTGCACATACACATAGTGTAAATCACCCACATATAACCACACACGACATACAACTCCATGCAATACATGCACCTACACCTAGCATACAACACATGCACCTACACCTAGTGTAGAACACAACACAATACATGTGTCTACATCTGGTGTACACCACCCACAACACATACACTTACACTTGAAGTACAACAAAATACATACACATACATAGAGTACCACACAATGAATACCCATGTCATGATACCACGACTACACAATGCACATACATAGCACCGCATGCCCGCAAAACAACATGTATGACATGTGCACAATATCACATGTACACCAATACCATATGTACAACATGCACATAATATCACCTATACACTACACCACCTACACAACATGTGCATAACATCACATGTACATGACACCACTTGTAGAACGTGTACACAACGCCATACGTACAATGATTGCCTGTACAATGTGTACACGATACCACATGTACATAGCACCACATGCACGACATGTACACGACACCGCATGTACACAAATCCACATGAATGACATGCACACAATACCACTTGAACATAACACCACATGTACAACATGTACACGACATCGCGTGCACACAACACCATATGTACAACATGCACACAACACCATATGTACATAGCACTACATATACAACATGTACATAGCACCAGATGTACACAACACCACATATACAACATGCGCACAACACCATATCCACACAACACAACATATCCATCATGTGCACACTACTATATGTACACATCACCACATATCCAACATGTACATAGCACCAACTATACCCAGCACTGCATATGAAATATTCACACAACACTATTTGTACCACCCGGTACATAACATTGGATAAACAACATGTACACAGGCTATATATACACAACACCACATGTGCACAACATCATAGATGCAACATGTACAACATGTGCAACATATGCATAACAAGAGTACCACACATCCAAAACCACATTGTTTCTACCAAGCGACCTTACTTCCAATGTATTATCCATGATTGTCGCATCGTGTTGTAGACTACACTACTTTCATTTCATTAATGTATCTGTCGGTATAATCTATCCATAAAATAGACATAATATAATCACATAATATCAACTCATAACCACATGATACTAACCTCGTATATTTTTCAGGACTACTCTCCCACTTGATTCCTCATAAACCAAGAACCTCTTCAATTCATTCACCTGCGTAAGCAATCATTCCTCCACAAGAATGATTCCTAACGACCATGTTAGAAAATGGTGTATCTGTATATGTATATGTACACACACACACACACACACATATAACAATCATGATCCTTTCATATAACGACATATATACATACATATATACATGCATATAAAAATTAGAATAAAGTAATCATGATCCACAACATAATTACTAGATCTCAAGGTCAAGGTTAAGAGAACTTCATGTATTCATGCATAATATTGATAACAATAGTTCCCAACATAGCCAAGGCATATGAAACCTCAAATCCATTTACTTTACCCTTTCTGTTACCTTTCTCGTGATTTTCTTGTCACCATCCATTTAGCTCAATGGACCCAACCAATCCAACTAGTTTTCATATGATTTCCTTGAGTTACCCTTATAACATGCATTGCGCTTCATCCAGGCCTTACATCACCTATTTCTTACCACAAAACTCTCCTTGAGCTCCATTAACTTTCCTCTTTTCCAACCAATTCCCAAGACTCAAAACTTCAAAAGAAAGCACAAGAAATAAACAAGAAGAAGACCATGAAATCCAAGAACAGCACGACATCACAACAAAGTTGCAAGGCCTTGCACCAAACATAAAAAAAAAAAAAAAAAAAAACATAAATCAATCTTAACAAATCACAAAAGACCAAAAGAACAAGATTGGAAACAAACACCATGACTTCATCCCCACGGGTTTCCAATGCTTCCGAGTGAAAACTCAATTCGAGCCGTCTTTAAGATTTCCTGGACATATTTCTTGCCATGCAATCCCCTGCATCATACTTCCATAAACACATAATTGTCAATGCATAAGTGAACATAACATTATACCAATAACCTTACCTTGTTGTGCCAAGCATGTTCCCCTACAACTGCTCACACATGCCTACCACATGTTTCGAGAATCAAGGAAACATATCTACTAATTTGAAATCAACCTTTACCAAGACTAACAATGATGTCATAATCCATAGTCAACTCATAGTCATTAAACATAATTCTACAACTATCACCTACTTACACTCAAGTACATCTCCTCTATCTCAACACATATGTGAGAGTAAAAACATCTTAAAACAAGATCATTCCTTCAAGCAATCTTACATACACATAGCCACATTATGTAATTCATCAAACATTCAACCAACTTGCAAACATGCCATGTTAAATAAATCAACTAGATGACATAATGAAACACTCAAACATCAAATAGATGACATAATCAAACTCATACCTTAACGTGATAACCCTAACCATATGCATAGTCCAAACTAATTTAGTAGGATACATATAGCATCAATATCTTAATGCAATAACCCTAATCATTACCTCATATAACAAAAACAAGTTAACATATAACATGTTCATCAACAACATATAACATAATCATCAAGTTAGCTTCCATAAAACAATGATAGAAATGCATACAACCACATGTTACTATCATTCATGACTATATGACACATGTGCATATGAATACACTAATCAACTAGAATTTATCATACATGTAACTATAATAATAATAGAATGACAAGCATATCAATAACCCTAATGCTTATAACAAACATTACCCAACATACTTGCATGCCCCACCATACAAACTTGTATGATGATCTGCTCTTACCTTGAAGTCCATTGTTGCAACTTCACTTTAATGATTTGCATCTCCTGCTCTATCTTAGACAACACATTAGCATCATAACATACCAATAACACCATGACGACCTAATTGCATACAATGACCTTACAATTCATGTCTGACCTTCCATACATGCATAACCATAACCATGACAATGCTTGCATAAAAACATATAGACGCTGACATGGATAACAAATTCATATATAACCAACATGCATTTATGACAAAACACATCCCAGTAACAACATCATTGAATCCTACATGGAAACAAAATTGTAACAATGAACACTATCATGCATACATAACAAGTACATATACAACCTACATGCATGCATGACAAACACATTCTTCCCATCTAGTCCAAGGGGTGAACAATGCTCTGATACCACTCTATTGTATCAAGTACAACCCAAAGAGAGTGCAACCTACTCTGATACCACTCTGTAACACCCTTCTCCCACATCTACCCAAGTAACTAACCAGCCAGGGTAAACAAGTGACGAGAAGTTACTATGATATGATTCAACTCCCTACGTGTTAGTTAAGGAAGTGGAACCAACAGAACATGTCACACAAACCTTCCACCTCAGCAACAAAACTCCCAAGAGCCATCCCAACCACTCAAGTAACCAACCCTTGAGACCAACTAAATTTTTAATGCATCAAACCCCTAGATGATTCCTTGATATGGACCAGGGTGTGTCTAGGAGGCTCCAGATGCTCCCACAAGAAGGGCAAGGGAGCATCCAGTGAATTGTTTCCCCAGTTCTATGCCTGCGACTCCAGGATTTGTGCCACTTTTTCAGGTCCAAAGGCCAAGTCACTACCCAGAACTCAATGATACTTTCAGAAATGAAATTTCATAGCGGAAAAAATATACATTTGCAAAAACATCAACAAAGACTAGAATGGACCCCTATTAGTCATGACAGGTGTTTCATAAAACATGTCACAAATATGAAATCTACAAGTATTAATAGCGGAACTAAGCATAGGGGTCTCATACTTATCTAAGATTCGCTATGAGGCATTGTTTCCTTATTACATTAACTTCATTAGCATCTATTAGGCCATAGATACATTGTTCATTCATTTACAAGTAAAAACATGATGTGAGCCATACATAGCCACTATCATAATACATGTTCATAACCATCATAATAACAACACAAATACCAAGGAAACAATGACCATATAATCCACATATAAACCAACATAATACTCATAACATACCAAGGAGAAAGAAAGATCTTATTGATGATTGCATAGGTCGACCAGGTATGGGACTTCCATGAACCACCCGACTGTACACTAGGCTAAACCAAATCTTTCTTTTCGCTAGTCACCCCAATGACATATTCCAAGAATGAATGTGGGATATCATGAAACAATCCATCAAAACCGAACTATGGCTTCCAGAGGAAAAGCCACCTCGACCCATCAAACAATGATTCCACTGCACAGTCGAACCTCACAAACCATCACCAGATTGGTCTCTATTTTCTTCATTTTCCTCCTCACATGCAACTTGTGACCTTTCACCTTTTTTTCCTCCTAATTTCCATTATTTTCATAAATAAAATGCCATTGTCTTTGTCAAATTACTTTAGCCATAATAACCAAAATGAACACTCACTAGGATGTTTTTCCCAATGTTCATCTTGGAATAAATGTCCCATGACCGTGGTATTATATATTTTTCCTTTATTAACTTTTATATGGAATTTTGATCATGGTTGTTACAAGTAACCCTATAGTAGGGGGTGGATACCCTCCATACACCTTTGTATTGCAAGGTTTTCCTTATGGTTCAAGTACTTCTACGAGTAACCCTTGGTAGCCTGGTGCCTCTCAAAATACAGGATACTCTTTTTCGAATGTTGGAAATTCCACTCTTGGAGCTTGGAATTCTCTTGTTCCTTTGTACTTACCACTCCTAGCAACACTTAATTTTCTAGATATTTTGAAATTGACTAATGATCCAATCTATTATAATCGGGCTTAGACTCTGGTTCCTACTAAACTTCTATCCAGTATTCCAAAATTTGAAGGGAATTATGGTGAGGATCTTGTTGATCATATAACTACTTTCCATTTATGTTATTCCTCAAACTCCCTTATTAATGATTTGATACGGTTGAGACTATTCCAACACACCTTAACTGGAAATGTGGCTAAATGCAACATCGAGTTAAGGGGGGGAGACTTTTTACATTTCGTGATTTAGATACAATGTTTCTAAACCATTTTCAGTCGCTTGTCCGTTATGATGCTGAAACTGAACTCCTGGCCAATTTTGATGAGGAAAAGGCTACACATATTTCTGACCACATTCAAGAGTGGCGTAGAAGGAAGATATTGATCAAGGCCTATAACCCTAATGAGTTTCTTTTGGAATGGTTTTTGAAATCATTGAAACCAAAGATTTATAAGCATGTGTCACTTTTCTGGGTGTTCACTAAAGAACATGTTATCTTTAGAACCCATCAATTATATCTTGTCCATTCCCTATAGGGAGTACTCTATAAGATTTTGCATGATGCTCCTAGATCAAAAATTGATCCCACCAAGATGAAACTAGGCCCCCATGCCGACAAAGTTATAGGATCGATTGATAGCAATGCAGATAGTTTTTTGAATCAATTATAGTAGTTTTCATCACAATTTGCTTTTGAAACACAAACTACGACATACGTGTCTGCTCCTTCTCAACCTTTATCGGTTTAATGTTGTCTAGTCCTCAAATCCCAAATGAAATCAACAATCCAATGGGAATAATAAGGGATGTGGGAAAAAAAGATAAGGGAGGGAAGGGAAATGCTAAACCCAGTGATGACACTGGTGAGGGAAAAAAAGAATCTAAGAAGAAGGTTAAGTTCACATACAATTTATTCAATGGGGATCACCTTACCATATTTTCCTTGAGATTTCAGATGCTCAATGCTTATTAGCTCAGCAAGGTTCTTCTAGTTCCCAGGCTGTGCTTATCAACCCTTTTCCCCAAGGGTAGAAATTAATTGTTGGTGCAAATACTAGTACTCGAACCCCTACAAGGGGAAAATTTACATTGAATGTATATATGGTTAAGTCTCATGTTGATATTTAAACTAGAGCTCATGATTATGGAGAGGTAGAGCCTTCTAAGGCTAAAACTGCTTCCGATATTCCAAAACCTCTGCATATAGAGAGGCCCACAGTTTAGGTGTCGAAAGGCTCCTCAAAATGATCGACTTATAATCCCAATGGGAGGGCTTCTCAAAACTATTCTATTGTTAAAGATTTAGCTTAGAGCCCCTATTCTCTGTTGATATTAGAGGTACTCCAATCATGTCTTGCATAGAGGAGTTCTTTACTCACCACAATCGGAGCAGTAGACCCAAGGAATTATATGGTAATTACATTTGATATGTTAAATGTTAAAACAAGACTCCCTCATCATATGGATTTTCAGATTAAATCTATGTATCATAAGAAGACCATCTTTTGAACCGTAGTTGATGAAGGGGCTTTCACATGTGTCATGTTTATGTTATAATGGAAAGTTATTGGGTCACCTAAATTTGTTCCCTCTCCTACTCTCTTAATCACATTCAATGGTCATTCTCGTAGGCCTCATGGGATTCTACCTACCTTCCCTATTTGTGTAGGGGGCAAGGTCGTTAACATGGAAGTAGAGATAATTGATGATAATATCAATTATAATATTTTGTTGGGTCGCAATTGGGCTTACACAATGGATGCAATTATCTCATATTTATTTCGCATCCTATTCTTTGCTCATGAAGGGATAATTGTTATGATTGATCAATTAGCCTACTCTCCCAAATACCCTAATGCATCTATTGAATCCACTATCCCCTTGGTCAAGAATACCAAACAGCCTGTCGAGAATTTAGGAGTTGTAATGTATTCTTCTTTGATGGGTAATTTTGATCTTCCATCTCCTATTTCTCATGTCAATTCCATTTCATGCTCTAGGATATTTTATCGGCAATGTTATTTTAGAACTCATTATTTTTTCAAATCCTTGGCCCTTGACCCCTCCTATTGCCACATTAGAAGAAGGGAAAGTGGATGGAATGGCTTATCCCATATCTGTTGTGCAAATTGTGTATCAATCTATGGTGAATTCTGCATATTCTCATCCCATCCCTATTCCATCAAAGGAGGTGGATAATGATGTGGCTTTGGTCTGGATAGTTGATTCTACTTCAGCTATGGATTTCCTTGGTATTGTTTTACCATCTGAAAAGAGATCATTTTAGAAGCAATGACTGGTGTAGAAAGACCGTAGGATGATTTTCATTATCGATCCTATTTTCTCCTTGACTTGTGCAAAGTTGAATCAAGTTTGTCTAGTCCTTCTTCAAGTGGAAATTTTCATAAAATTTATACCCTTTCGATCTAACATATTTTTGTTGAAGGTAACATCTCTAATATTTTGGAAACCATTATGGTGAATATTTCCAGGAATCCCAATGTTATTGAGAATATCTTCATTGGATTTGAGTGTTCCCCTAAAGAAATCAAAATCTATACAGATCTCTTTAAAGAGTTTTGAGATGTATTCACTTGGTATTATGAAGACATTCCTAGAATTGATCCTTCAATAGTTCAGCATGAGATCAAGACTTACAAAAATGAAAATCTTGTACGGTAAAAGATTCAACCAGTTAATCCTAAGAAATTTGCGGCTATTAAGGTTGAGGTAGAGAATTTTCTTAGGGAAGGTTTTATTTATCTTGTTCCTTTGACTGAATGGGTTTCAAATCCAGTCCTTGTTGATAAAATCAAGGAATAATATGTGTATGCATTGATTTTCGGGATTTGAATAAAGATTGTCCTAAAGACAATTTCCCCACTCTGTTTTTGATCAAATTATTGATGAGTGTGCTGGAAATGAAATATTTTCCTTCAAGGATAGATTTTCTAGATATAATCAAATAAAATTTTGTCCTCAAGATCAACATAAGAAAAAATTTATTTTCCCCTCGATATGATTACATACAAGGAAAAGCCTTTTGGCCTTAAAAATGTTGGGGCTACCTTTCAGCGGACTATGTCCTACGCTTTCCATGACATCAAGCATATAATTGAAGCTTATTTGGATGATTTAGCTTCTCGCTCTCACAAGAGAATGAAACATTCAAAACACGTTCATTCAGTTTTTGAGAGATGCCGTTACTATAAAATATGGTTGAACCCTAATACGTGTGCTTCTGTGGTTACGTCTAGTCAATTATTGTGATTCATCGTGTCTAATGAAGGGATTCGTTTTGACCCCTTCGAGGTTGAGGCAATACTTCAGTTTCCTCTCACATAGAGTATCCGTCAACTCCAAAGTATCCAAGGAAAAGCCAATTTCGTAAGGATATTTATCGTAAAACATGTTGAGATCACAAAAGGATTTATATGTTTACTAAGGAAAGGAATTCCATTTGTTTGTGAGGATTTCTCTCAATGCTCATTCAATTCTTTGAAAAAGGAATTAAACTCTGCTCCTCTTCTGAGTACACCTAATTTTAGCTGATATTTCATCTTATACCTCACAGCAACAGAATCAACTATTAGTATGGTTTGGTTCAGGAGGATAATTCCCTTAGGGAGCATGTGATTTATTATCTAAGTCATGAACTAGTTGGCACTGAACTCAGGTATTCTCATATTGATTAATTGGCTTTAGTAGTTGTTCACGTTGTCCAATGACTCTGTCATTACATTTTGCTTAGAAAAACCTTTATATTGGTTTACGTCAAACCAGTTCAATTTTTTCTCAGTAGGCGAGTGATTGGGGGAAAATACCATAAATGGATTGTCATTTTTCAAGAGTTTGATCTCGAGTTTATGTCAGCTAAGTCGAAGAAATATTTAGTTTTTGCAGAAATGATATAGGAATTTCCTTGTGAAGGAGATGTGATTTATGAAGAACCATTTTTAGATGAGTATCTCTTTCTTATCTCCTCACAAGATCCTTGGTATGAGATCTCATCATATATCTCTAGACTTCGAAGTTTCCTCAATCTTTTTCTAAGGATTTAAGTCGAAAATTGTGTCACTTGTCTAAAAATTATCTTATCATTGGTGATAATTTATATCGTCAAGGGATTAATTCAATCCTTAGATGTTGTTTAACCTTAGAAGAAGTTGAGTCAGTTTTAAATGACTACCAAAATGGAGCTTGTGGAGGTCATCTATCTGAGCTTGCTACAACCCAAAAAATCTTTCATGCAGGTTATTTTTGGCTCTCGATTTTCAAAGATTATATTGAAGCGGTTAATAAATTCCATCCTTGTCAAGCTTATACTCAAAAAATGCATTCCCATCCATCTCCTCTTTCTCCTGTCATCACTATTGGTCCATTTACGAAGTGGGGTATTGATTTTACTACTTGTAACCTAGTTTCAGCTAAGGGCCACAAGTATATTATCATAGCAGCAGACTACTTCACTAAGTGGGTCAAAGCTATGCCTACTTTTAATAACGAAGGTGAGACAACAACTCTTTTCCTTTTCAATCAAATCGTTTCACACTTCAATATTCCTAAAGAGATTGTCATTGATCATGGTAGTCACTTCCATAATAAGATGAAGTCTGAGTTGGCTTTGAAGTTAGTATTTTGGCAGGAACATTCGCCTCCTTATTATCCTCAAGTTAATGGACAAGTAGAAGATGTCCATAAATCCCTTAATACTATCCAGCAAAGGATGATCAATCAAGCTAAGTCCAATTGACACATCATTCTATATCCCGCGCTTTAGGAAAACTGAATGTCCATTAAGCATGCTACGGTTTTTACTTCAATTGGTTTATGGGTTGGAATCAATATTTCCTGTAGAATGTGAAATCCCATCTCTCAAGTTAGTAGTTCAACTTCTTCCAGACACCTTATGTCTTGAAGAACATTTGGAACATCTTGATGAGCAGCATCGGGATGCACCGACAATGAATGAAGCTCATAAGAAGAGAGTAAAATCTCAGTATGACAAGACTGTACGACCTAGGGTTTTCTCTTCAAGTGAACTTGTTTTGGTTTATGACCAAGATAAAGGCACATTAGGGGAAGGAAAATTCAAACTTATGTGGTACGGTCCTTTTATCATTAAAATGGTATTGAAGAACGGTGTGTATGAATTGGTTGAATTTGAAGGAAATTTGTTATTGGAGCCTAGAAATGGGCTCTATCACAAGAAGTATTATGCCTAGAATCTTGCCTAGAATTTTATTTTTTTTGTAGATATTATACTAGTTTTTGTTTTTGTCTATGGGTCTTATGGTGATGATGATATTTTTTATCTACCTTGGCAGGTTTTGAGGAGTGATTCGGTGTATTTAGGATTCATAGATGGTGCTAGTAGATATACTCAGAATTTAGCTTTCGCCGCTTAGGTAATATATTATCCATCTAGTCATTTGTTAGTTTCAAGAGGAATTTGTATTGGTCCTGCTTCTAATAATATGGATGAGTACAGGGTCATTATCAATTTACTATCTGAAACAATATCTTATGGTATTGAATCATTCGTGGTTTATTTGGATTCACAATTGTTTGTGTCTCAGTTAAATAACATCTATCGTGTAAGGGATCCTTTATTACATCACCAATTTCCGAGAGTGATTTATTGCAAAGATCATTCACCTTTATTACTTTCATTCATATTCCATGATTCAGATAATGCATTTGATGATTCTATAGCTAACCAAGCATTGGATTGGCATATTAATCATTCATCACATTAAATCAAAATATCACAAAATCATTTGTATACATGATCATATCATCATGAAATTTTTATATATCGATAAATATAGTATGTCAAAATATTACAAAATGTGGACAAATGTCCAACAAAATTAGGGCTTAAGCCTGATCATGTCCATATATCAAAAATATCAGTGATCTAAAATCTAAGACTATGGGCCCTGTCCTGGATGAGCATCTCAAAAGAAGACGATAAAATTGGCCACTCGTCATAGGAGCTACACCAAATCTCGTGGTACTTCAGCCACTCATCTCTGTATAGCCTCAGTGATATCCTCTACTGCTTCCATTGGAACCTGGAGAGTCAAACTCTCCAAGTTCCTCTAAACCACATGAAGAACTTCCTTTAAACCACATGAAGAACTCTTCGCATCTCTATCGTGACGCTTATGTCTCAGTAGACCCTCAAGTCTTACAGTCCAATATTTGTATCATGATCATTTAATCTTGTAATATTTTTTTCATGGAAAAAGACTTTGAATTTCTTGAGATTATATTGAAAAATCCAAAAAAAATTGAATAAGTTAAAAATATTTTTTTTTACCAATGTCACACCATGCATCTCCTTCTGAAAGTACTAGCTTCAGGTCCTCTCTGAAGTCTACACCTACATAGTGGTAATATTTTATAGCCATGAATTGTTTCTCCCACTAGAAGAAGAACTCGTCATCGAAGGTCACCTAAGCGACTTCACCTCCACCAAGTTGCTAGATCAAATCTACCCATCTAGCCATCATGGGATCTCTAGGACTACTCTAGGTTGTAGTGTCGGAATCCGCTCAAAGAAAAATGAGAAAAGGATGCTACCATAGCCAAAGTTATTTGTTTTTCCCTTTCTGACTGATGTCAATTGTTTCTTCATATTGGTCAAGAGCATTGTACACTAATCATAGACTATTGGTCTTAGGCCTTCTAATTCCAAGAATAGTAGGTCATCAGGCCTAATGCAATGAAGTTGAACCTGTTATCGTGGAAATGGTGAAAAGGATGATTTTGATTGGCAGCTTTGTGATTTCTTTTATCGAAACATGTGATCCAACCTTGTTAGTCGCTAATGAATAATATATTGCAGTATAATTAGCAATGCTAAGGCCTCCACTGATCTAGGTGGATATTGTTGGCCACCCGCCTATTCCATTGGGACCCCCACTATTGTTTCTTTTTAGTTTCCTTAATTGTAGCACAACCTACTATTTTGGGTACTTTTTCGGGTCCTAAACTTCCAGAGCTATTTTGAGGGACTAAAAGACGTTTTTTAGGGAAATAAAGAGCAAAAATTTTCCAATTGGTTTTAAGTATTTTTTTCCAACTTTCTCTTTGAGATCCTTGAAACGAGGTATAATGATAGCCAAAAGGAGATCATATGCCAAAGTTATGACCTCGGGAAGTTTATGTACCAATTTACCCAAACGAGGCCCACAGTTTTGGCACTTCATCTTCTAGGGTTAGGTTTTTGGATGTTTATGGTTTTCCATTGTTTTTCAATAATAAATCGGCCATTGAGCCTCATTTTAACACCGTTTACAGCCATGTAACCACCACATCTCTTCTGAGAGATAAGCTATCATCGCCTGAGCTAGTTTATTTCCATTTCTATATGTAAACATATTTCATTTCTTTGGTATTAATGAAAGGAAGCTTTATTTCTGATTCATCTCTGTGTTTATGTGTATATCTGTATTTTGTTGCATTCCTGCATAAGTCTGGATCAGTGGTATCAAAGCAGTCTTCTCTTTCTCTGTTTTTATTTGCATGTCCCCAAAAAGGTCATGGTATAAGGAATTAGGGCTCAAACTGGTTCAACCTTTGCAAGACCAACCTCGCAAACCCCGACTACCTCCCGTGGCAGAAGAAAATAAATATGAGGGGGAAGAAGATCCTTTCAAAATATTGCTCGAGGAAGCCCTCAAGCGACAAAGGAACGTGATGATGGATAGCTTTGCTCAGATCCTTTTGTGGCTACCAAAAGACGATGCATCTTCATCCAACATCCACTCTAGAGGTGCCACTCCTTTTAAGGTACAAGTTAACTTTGACATTCCCATATTTGAAGGATAGATAGATGTAGGTGTCGCGATAGATGGTTAAATCTGTTGGAAGGATATTTTTTCATGACTTTTCCAATCGGGAAAAGATTACTTTTTCACTCCTCAAAGTCGCCCCACATGTTAAAGACTAGTGGGAAACCTACTATGAACAAAAGGATGAGAGGGAATCCTCACTGTTTTTGGTCGCACCCACTTGGAATTCTTTCCTATGTGCCATCAAAGAACAATATTACCTTATTGGTAGCGATGAAGATAATACATAAAGTAGACCTTGCTATGGCATCGGAGGGACCAAGATGTGTCAAAGTTCACAAATATTTTCCATACCCTTCACATGAAGTTGGGTATCAAGGATTCTAAGCAACATTTTGTACTCAAGTACCACAATTGTTTGCACAAGTTGTTTGGTAATTTAATTAAGCTTAAATTACTTGCATAAATTATCACCTAGGGCTAGTAAGTTGATGAAGTGTAAGTGCAGTGTATGTGCTAGAAGTCCTTGATTATTCACACCAATTATAAATTAAGCTTAAGTTATCGAAATTCTAGATTAAGTTATTGAAATGCACATGAGTAAAACAACTATTCCTAGAAAATAAAATGATCACACTCTTTTATCAAAGACTACTTATGAAAAATATCACACTCTTCTTCAAAAGGAAAATCTCACAACTTTGCATATAAGTAAATCATTCCCACACCTATCATAAATTAAAATTAATTGCACTCTTATAAAATTATAACTAATTATGAAATCTGCACAACCAAAAAAAATCTCAGTCTTTTAAACCAATCTCACACTTGTAAAATGAAACTCAATTCATAAAACACACACACTCTGCTATATATTTGAAATATGCTTTGTAAGAATCAACTCATTCATCAATATAATACACTCTTGCATAAACTGAATGTCTGCTTAAATATGTTCACACATTCTCATTTATAAATCACTCATGCCTAAAATATAATTTACAAACAAATTCTTTGTTTTACAAAATACAATCTTACACTAAGTACAAACTCAGAATATTGTTGTCACTACTGTTAAACTTAATTCATGTGCACCCATAAACAAAAGATAATGTTAGAAAATCCATCATAATTTGAATCTAAAAGAAATTAAAAGCGCATCTACTAAATTGAATAGAAAGCTTATGAAATTACACAGAAACTCTGTCTATTGAAGACAAATAAGAATCCTTACTGCTCGAGGGGGCCCTCCACGAGAAATAGGTAATCAAGCTATCAATCAAACAGTCAACAACGCATGGAGATGGAAAGGTTCTTCATAAACTGAATTAAAAATAGAGTTTTAAGTCTTCACTGTGCATACGTAAAAATCAATGTGTTTATGGCTGCTCACAGTGTTTTTATAAAGCTCGTATCATTAAATGTTCAGATCTCTATGCCTAACCTTGCTAACGGAATGCTAAAATTATTTATGAAAATATAACATAACAAAATTCACTCACGATTTTCTATTAAAAAAGAAAATCTTGAGGCGCATATATCATTCCTCGCTCGCCTGTTATAACTAATAGAGTTGACTTTATCCTTGAACACATAACTGGAAGCTTCAGTTATCAATCTGGTTCATGAAGGTAGGAGGGAATCATTGAGTGCATTGATCGCCATCTTTCCATATATTTCGCTCTCCATCTAGCATCTTGGAACCTATCAAACCATAGAATTGGTTGCAGAATTAGACATTATCTACAGAATCATCCCAATTCGGTGGCTAGAGCAAATATTAGACTAATAATAAAGAACATTATGAACTTATGAAATATAATACAATTATATACCTGGCATGCCATAAATCCTGTGATTTGATGCCCATTGAGTGATTATGATGGTCAAAGAAGAATAAGGTAGGTGAAAAAGGGTGTCAAAAAGAAGCAATTATGAAGCTCAACATTCCCCCACACAGAGGTCATTGCATGTCCTCATGCAAAAATTCAAAATTGATAGCCTTTCTCTCTCACTCTACTCCTTTAGAAACTTGAGCCAGAGCATCCAAGTTTATTTTCTTTACCTTCTTCTTAGGAACTACCATCCTAGGCTTCTTCATCAAAATTTTATGAGCTTCCTCTTGAGAGACTTGTTCTTTTCCTTTAGCTTTTTATTCTTATCATACCACAGAACAAAATGTAAGAGAATTTTATCATTTTGTGTCCTTTGTATTTCATTTTGCACTTTCAATGTTTCAAGTTCTTGCTTTAAGTGTCCATTTAGTGTCTCCAATTCAAAAAATTATTGTTTGAGAGTATTCACAATTGGAGGTTCTTGTGGACTATCATAACGAATTCCTTGATTTGAGGATGTAGTGGCCTTTTTTGTAGCTTTCTTCTCCAAAGACTCAATGTAGTCATATATGTCCTGCTAGAATGGGTTGATATTTGGTGTTCTTCTCACTGTATTAGCAATTGGTGATGACACTGGTGATAAATTTGGCGATAAAACTGGTTATGGAACTATAGGTGATGGAATATTTAGATCTTCATCTTCCTCCAAATTGACAAAATATACATATTGTCGAGATGATTCCTTTATTGATTTGTTGAGTCTAGCACTTCTCCTAACAGTAGATGAAGTTTTAGTAAGAGGACTTTTCTTTTGAACTTTTACTTGTTCATTCTTTGCCTGTTCCATTTCTTTTGATTTCTATTTGGGTGTAGTTTCTTCCTTTTCACTAGTTTTATTTCTTCTAAGACCTTTCTTCTTTATGTTTTCTAAAACATTTACAAGGGGAATATCATCTTCTGAATGTTGCTCTGCGTGTGGAAGTGGGTTATCAATATGGTTTTCAGACAAGTTTCTTATGCTTCTCTTTACATTACTGCTACTAGGTCTTCTTGATCTATTTCCATAAAATGGTTTCTAATTAGAAAACTCTCCCAATTATCTCCTAATTTCTCAAGATGGGCTTCAATAAGCATTTTTACAAGACCATGATGATACATAGTATTTTCAATGAACTGCATTTTTCTTTCTCAAGCTATTAAGTAGAAAATAGGGTAAATTGATTTTATTTCTTTCAAGGAAGTGCATCTTTAAACGGACATGGTAGAAAAACATGCTACCGAATCTACCCTCAAAAGTAATGAACTTCTAAATAATTAACAGTAAATTCCTCCATTTACTTTTGAGAGTTGTGCTTGGAATACCCTTTTTATAGATAGTAGTATCCAGACCTAGGTTTTTTAGAAATATCTTCCATTCATTCCTTTCAATTCCCCTGTTTTGAACCACCTCTCGCTAACCCTGGACTGTCCAATTACTTTGGCCATGAAGGATTATGTCACCACTAATTTGATGTCCCTGATTTCTACTTCAGTTCCATCAAAGGCTTGGGCAAAATACTTGGTTACCTCTCTGTCATAGCCATCACAATTTTCTATAAAATACAACCACTACACTTGTTATAGCATCTGCTTGACTTGTGGGTAACCTTCCATAAACTTCTTCCCATTTGGATTTGTTCTAACAATGACTCCCATGTTGGTGAAGTTTTACTCCACAATTGCTTCTTTGACAACGTTTTTTAATGATATCAGTTTCGAAAATATGAGTATGGATGAGAGTAAAATGGTAAATGGAAATGAGTAGAAGGATTCTTGAGAAAATAGAGTATGAATGGATATGAGTGAGCAGAATTATCAATCAAACAGGGTTTCAAAAATTAAGTATTTGCGTAATGATGAATGACAAATGGTCTTTTTCAGCTGACTTCACTAATGTGACATGATATTTATAACTCAATCAGAAGTAATCATTATTTCGAATGGTGGTACATTGTTTATATTATTTCATAATCTGATGTTTTTACCTTTATTATTAAACCCAATATTTACATACCTTCAAGTTTTTTATTCTAATACTTGATTTCTCTTTTTGAATTGTCCTCAAGTGCTTTCAATTGTATGCTTAATCATTCCTTTCTGCTATAATCGTCAATTATCCCAGTCAATGATTCCTCTCAATATCAGTTGCAAAATTTTGTCAAAGTTGCAGATTCTCAACAATTTTGTAGCTACTTATTCTGAAAAGAAAAAGAGGGATATAAAGAAAATGGGGATTAGAATAGGATTGAAAAAAAAATAGGGTGGCAAGAATACTTGGTTTTCACCATAGGTTTTTTGTATAAACATGGAAACAGTGTTGGTTTTCATGTTTATACATTTTATTTTTCTTATTCTTTATTATTTTTTATTTTATTTTTTATTTATTTATTTTTAGAAGAAAAAAAGCTTTATAAATCAAGTTGGAGAGGAAGGAAAATCCTTCCTTATAATCTTTAAATCAATATTATCTTACAGGTTTTTAACAAATTCCTCCTTTGTTAATGTTGTGATAAATTCTCAATCGATGACCATTTACAAGGAAGGTCACTTTTTCTTCACCAATGGTTCTGATCCTAACTGCACCATTATCAAAGACAATTTCAATCTCATAAGGCCCAAGCCAATGAGTTTGAACTTTGAGTCAAAAAGCAATTCCCAATCTCCTGGCTGAAATTTTCTTTCCCTTATGTACTTTTCATGCCACCTAGATCTTTGTTGTTGAACTATATTAGTTCTTTGAATAACATCCTATATTATCTCATCTAGTTCATTTAGTTGCTCCATTCTTTTTTTTTGTGCTTTAGATAGGTCAAGACCTCATTTAACTATTAGCTTGAAGGTCTTTACCTAGAACTCAATAGGAAATAAGACTTGCTTCCCATAAACAAGTTCATAGGGAGTATGTCCTGTAGTGTTTTTCCATGTGGTGTGGTATGCCCATAAAGCTTCTAGAAACTTTTCTACCTGATCTCTTCTATGCAGATGCGCAATCTTAGTAAGAATTGCTTCAATAACTTTATTGGTGGATTCCACATGTCCATTTTCCTATGGATGATATGGACTGGACTTCCGATGTTTGATTTTATATTCCTCCATTATCTTTTGTACCAACTTGGATGTAAATCGAGTTCCTTGATCTGTCAAAATTTCCCTTGGGACACCAAAACAAGTATAAACATCCTCGAAAAGAAATGAAACTATAGCATTTTCAGTAGCAAAATAAAGTGCTTTAGCTTCTACCCATTTTGTAACATAATTAGCGCAAACAAGAATGTACCTTTTTTGTCTTGATGGTAGATTAATTGGACCAACAAAATCTAGAGCCTTTCCTCAAAAGGTTCAATGAGTACCTGAGGTTGTAGAGGCATTTCATCTGAAGGAGCATGTTTCCCCATTATTTGAAAATTATCACATCTCTTTGCATATTCTTTGGCATCCTTGAAAAGGGAAGGCAAATAATATCCTAAGAGAAAGATTTTGTAAGCAGTTCTTTTATCAACGAAGTGTCCTCCACATGGTTCATCATGACAAGCCTTTAATATCTCTAGTGCTTCATCTTCTCTAACACATCTTCGAATAATCAATTTTGACCTTGTTTTGTACAATTCTCCATTTATCCATGAGTAAGATGCACTAATTTGAATTACCTTTCTTTTCTCTTGAGGAGAAAAATATAATGGCAACTTCCTTGTAGCCAAATAGTTAGCAATATCTGCAAACCAAGGAGATTTAGTAGATACTACAAATAAATACACATCAAGAAAATTGCCTTCTACAGGTACATCATTATTATAATTTTGGATCCTAGATAGAAAGTCAGCAATTGTATTTTTTTTCCAGGTCGATCCAAAATAGTAATATTGAATTCTTATAACAACGATAACCATATTGTAATTCTACCATTAGTAATTGGTTTATTCATTAAGTACCTAATTGTGGAATGATTTGTATGTACGAAGGTTTCATAGTTAGTGATGTAATGTGTAAATTTGTTGATGGCATGGACAACAACTAAAAACTCCTTTTCTGTTATAGTATAATTTAACTTTGTAGGAGTCAAATTTTTATTAGTATAGTAAATGGCATAAGGAGTTAGATATTTTTGTCCTAGTACAACTCCTAATGTTGTATTTGAAGCATCGGTTGAAATGTGATAAGGTAATTTCTAGTTTGGCCCTCTCAGAATAGGTGCTTTAGAAATATTTTCTTCTAATGTTTCAAAAGTTTTTTGACAATCAAAGTTCCAATTAAATTCACAATCTTTTGTGAGCAATTTGAAAAGTGGAGATGCAATTTTTGTAAAGTTTTCTATGAATCTTCTATAGTAACCAGTAAAACCAAGAAAACTTCTAACATCTCTTTGACAAGTTGGAATTGATAATTTAGAAATAGCGTCTACTTTAGATGTGTCCACTCTAATTCCATTTCCTAAAATATGGTGTCCTAAAACAATCCCCTTAGTAAACATCATAAAACATTTTTCATGGCTTAATGAGAGATTTTCTTCCTTACTTCTAATGAGAACTTTTTCCAAATTTTTAAGAGCTTCTTCAAAAGAATTTCCATAGACAATAAAATCATCCATGTAAACTTCCACACAATCATGAATTAGATCAGAAAAAATTCCTAAATCTACCCTTTGGAATGTTGCAGGTTCATTACATAACCCAAAAGGAAGTACTCGGTAGGCATAGTTTCCCTATGGATAGGTAAAAGTGGTTTTATCTTGATCTTCTGGAGCTATTTCAATCTGGTTATATCCACCAAAACCATCTAAAAATGAGAAATATTTTTTTTTCTTCTGCCAATGTGTCTAAAACTTAATCTATGAAAGGAAGTGGAAAATAATCTTTTAAGGTAAGGTAGCCTTATTCAATTTCCTATAGTTAATGCATACTCTCCATTTTGCATTCTTTTTAGGAACGATTACCAATGGTGAAACCCACTGGCTATTTGATATTGGATAAATGAAATTCACATTTAACAATTTTTGTAATTCCTCTTTAACAATTTCTCTCAAATTTGGATTCATTCTTCTCCAAGGCTGTCGAATTGGTTTAACATTTTCTTCAATGTAAATATCATGTATACAAGTATTAGGATCAATTCCTTTCATGTTAGTGTATTTCCATGCATAAGTAGAGGAATGTTCTTGTAACATCTTTTTTAAGTTTTTATTTTGAAATTCTTGCAGATTATTATTGATATTCAAAGTTCTTTCTTGGAAGATTTCTATTAGAGAATTCCCAAATTTTCCATAGAATGTAAAGATAATTGACGAGATGATAAATATTAAATATTGCTTTATTCTTGAAAACTTTGATTACATTCACAATATGAGGAAGACTCATTATTTTCTATTAAATTCAAAATCAGGTCGTCTTCATCTATTTGTGAAGTAACAAAGATTGGTTGTATATCAATATCATCATCTATCCATTCTTCACTTACTACTTCTATTGTTCTTTTTGCAGGAAGATATAATGTGAATTTCTTTGTTGAAATTTCATCAGAAATGAACATATTGCCATATCTACAACCTATAAAAGCATCATATGTACCTAACCATGGTCTTCCTAGAATCAATGGATGTCCTCCTAAATTACTCTTGGGTATTAGAATCATAAAATCAACAGGATACTCCCACGAATCTAAGGATACAAATATGTCTTCTAATACACCATCATGTTTAATAACAAATATGTCTACTAATTGCAACAATGTAGGTGTATATTGAAGATTAGGAAGTTTCAATTGATTTATAGTTTGTTTACTCATGATGTTTATAATTTCTCCTAAATCAATCAATGTGTTTGGAATTTCAATACTATTGATGTGTGCTTTCAGAATTGGACTTCCTAGATCAAGTTATTTTTGAATTGTTGTTTTTCCCGTCATGAAATCTGCAATTTTTCCAACTAACTGAATTCTTTTGACTTATTTTATTTTCCTTCCTGGTCTTTTAATACTCAATTCCCTGATTGCTTTTGTAAAAATTGGTATTTCATTAATGGATTGTAGAAAAGGGATTTTTATGCAAACATTCTTCAGTTCATCTATCATAGCATAATCAGACAATAAAATCTAATTTTCTACCCCTTTATCAATTTTTAATCTTTCGGGAAAAGGTGGTGTTTGGACAGATACTGAAGGTTGTTCTATGATAGGAGTTGAGTTTATTGGAATATCATCAGAATGTAGAAGGGTAGTTTATTTTTGAGATTTTTCTTCTTGACTAAGAGACTTCTATTTTTTAGAGATATTCTCCTTTTCATATTCTTGAATAACAACTAGTGGGGGCTTCTTTTCCAATACTCTACCAGATCTAAGTTGGAATATTTGGATCTAGTGGAGTTATCATGTAGGTTTGGAAATTATGTCCTTCCATATTGTAAACAAGTTGTGAATTTTTAGTATTACTTGGATTTGGAAGTGGTTGAGCAGACAATTGATTTGGTCTTTGAGGAAATGGTAATGAAAGTTGTGGATTTGGATTATGAGGTTGAGTTGGTTGAATATGTTGAGGAAAATATTGTGGTGGAAAAATATGATAAGGTTGTTGATATTGGGGATATTTACCATAAGGATTTTGCCATACTTGTGCCCAAGGTTGAGGCCAATATTTCCAAGGCATGGGTGCAGTCCAAGTGTTTTGTGATGGTTGTGCAAATGCTTGAGTTTTAAATCCCTGAGTCATATTTGGTTGTAATTTTTCCATGGTATCTTAGCAATAAAACAGAGGGGATCTATTTGATTTGGTATTATTTCCTCTTGGTAAACAACTTTAAGACATGGTATTGAAGGACATTCTTTTGTAACATGTTTTTCTGCACATATAACATAGGTTTCTACACTTTTTAAGTCTAGAGGGCATTCTCTCAGAGCATGTTTCTTTCTACATTTGGGACAAAAGATTGACAATGCAGCATTTTCAGCATTTTGCTTTTTCTGTAGTTTAAGGGTATCTATTTGTTCACTAAGACTTCCCAAAATGTCTGTTTTAAAATTGTCAAGAAAATTTCCTAATTCAGCCCTACTTACAGTCCCAACTGCAAATTTATTAATCCTAGACATGAGAGGATCTCTTGGATTTTTCCTACTTATTGCCTTACCTCTTGAAATGTGTATGTATAACTCACAAATTTCTCCAAATGATAACTGAGAAATATCTCCCTGGACCCTTACCCATCAAATTGATAAGATCAATCCACTCATCTCTAGTGGATTTTAATAAGAGAGATTTCAAAGTTTCTTCATATAGTTCATGCATTTTAGCCCTTTTAACATTATAAGAAAATATTTCAATGAAATCTTCAATATTTTCATCTTCTTTCTGCATGATTTTAAATACTTCATCCTTAAGATAATGGCGCATACAATAATCCTTATATTTCTCTAAGAATGTAGTTTTCATTTCTTCCCATGTTCTTATAGAGTGTGCTCCTAAGCCCATGAACCATTTTAATGTTGCATCCTTAAGAGTTGTTGGAAACAATTTCAACTTTTGAGGGTCAAGCAAGTAATCCTAAGATCTACACAAGACTTCAAACTCAAAGAGAAATGTTTCAAGATCCTCACTTCTTAATCCATGAAAGTTTGGAAGAATGGAGGGTGAGATAATTTTCATTGTAGTTGTTGAATCTTCATCGAGGATAGGAAATCCAAAGGGTTCTGGATCTCCTCTACCTCCTCCTCTCCTTCTTCCTCTGCCTCTCCCTCTTCCTCCACCTCTATTTGCTCCTCTTCCTCATTCAATCCTAGATTGTTCGCCATTAACATTATGTACCTCATCTTCCCCTTCTCAAGCCATTGTAGATTCTTCAAAACTAATATAGGGTTCCAAAATTGGATTTTATAGTTCTTCTAGTTCTAGTTCTTCTAGTTCTAGTTCTTCTATCAATGGTAAACTAAAATAAGTTTCTTCCTCTTCTTATTCACTAGGGATCTCTAGCTCTTGACCTAGAAGTCTTTCTCCAGTTGAAGATAGGAAAACTACTCCTTCTGTTGGGGATGTAGGATCTTCTTCCTCTATTAATGCTTCAGTTGATGAGGTTGGTGAATCTCTAAGTTGGATTTTGGATCTAAGTATCTCAAGAAGTTTATGTTTGCCTGCAAATGATGGAATATGAGTTTGAGTGGGTGGTGTGGCACTACGAATACATGGTGGGGTGAGTGATGTTGTTGGAATTAAACTTTTACCTCTATCTACAAATCTACATCTATAATCTCTTTCCCTATGCACATCATTTTTTTTAAATAAAAAATAAAAGACTCCTATTTACACTTCCTCGACAATGACACCAAAATTTTTGGTAATTTAATCAACCTTAAATTACTTGCATAAATTATCGTCCAGGGCTAGTAAGTTGATGAAGTGTAAGTCCTTTATATGTGCTAGAAGTCCTTGATTATTCACAACAATTCTAAATTAATCTGAGTTATCGAAATTATAAATTAAGTTATTGAAATGTACATTAAAGCAACTATTTCTAGAAAATAAAAAGATCACAGTCTTTTATCAAAGACTACTTATGGAAAATATCACACTCCGCTTCAAAAGGAAAATCTCACAACTTTGCATATAAGTAAATAAATCCCACACCTATTGTAAATAAAAATTAATTTCACTCTTATAAAAATTATAGCTAATTATGAAATCTGCACAACCAATAAAAATCTCAGTCTTATAAATCCATCTCACTTGTAAAATGAAACTCAATTCATAAAACACTTTGTTATATATCTGAAATATGCTTTGTAAGAATCAACTCATTCATCAATATAACACACTCTTGCATAGACTAAATCTCTACTTAAATATGTTCACACTTTCTCAATTATAAATCACTCATGCCTAACATATAACCTACAAACAAATTCTCTATTTTACGAAATACAGTCTTACCCTAAGTACAAACTCAGAATATCGTTGTCACTACTGTTAAAATTAATTCATGTGCATCCATAAACAAAAGAGAAGGTTAGCAAAGTCGTCATAATTTGAATCTAAAATAAATTAAAAGCACATCTACTCAATTAAACAGAAAGCTTATGAAATTACACAGAAAATCTATCTATTGAAGACAAATAAAAATCCTCACTGCTCGAGGGCACCCTCCACGAGAAGCAAGTAATCAAGTTATCGATCAAACAGTCAACAACGCATGGAGATGGAAAGGTTCTTCATAAACTGAATTAAAAATAGAGTTTTAAGTCTTCACTGTGCATACATAAAAATCAATGTGTTTATGTTTGTTGCGCAGTCTTTTTATAGAGCCTATATCATTAAATGATCAAAGCTCTATGCCTAACCTTGCTAACGAAATGCTAAAATTAACTATGAGAAGATAGCATAACAAAATTTGCTCATGATTTGATATTAACATATAAAATCGTGAGGCATATATTTCATTCCTCACTCCCCTGTTATAGCTAGCAGAGTTGAATTTATCCTTGACCACGTAATTGGAAGCTTCATTTATCAATCTGTTTCATGATAGGTAGGAGGGAATCATTAAGTGCATTGATCGCTATCTTTCCATATATTTCGCTCTCCAATTGGCACCTTGGAACCTATCAAACCATGGACTTGGTTGCAGAATTAGACATTAGCTGCAAAATCATCCCAATTCGGTAGCTAGAGAAAATATTAGACTAATAATAAAGAACATTATCAACTTATGAAATATAAGATGATTATATACTTGCCATGCCATAAATCTTGTGATTTGCTTCCCATTGAGTGATTATGATGGTCAAAGAAGAATAAGATAGGTGAAAAAGGGTTTCAAAAAGAAGCAATTATGAGGCTCAACACAAGTACATCCAAGATGAGATGGAGTTCCTAGACATCTCCTCACTTAGTGCCACCTATAGATACGTTGTAAAGATCAAGCAGAAATTTAAACAGAAGAAGAGATACTTTCGATCTGTGAATCTGAAGCAAGGAAAATGCGCCCCCAAACCGTAGAACAAAGGACAAACCCAAGGAGGGGCAACCTAGGACAACCTGCTAAATCTGTAAGCAAAGAACAACACCATGAAGACAAAGGACACAGGGTAATGGTGTGAGTTCCATAAGAGACCCGCTTACAACACAAGTGAGTGTCAACCTAAGCAGTCACTGGTGGTCGAGTGGGAGGCTTCTGAATCTGATGCATGTTCCAACTCTGAATCAGAAATTGACAAGGGAAATGAAAAAGGGAAGCAGATTATTGATGCGGAGCCTAGTGCCAACATTGCCACCACCAAGATCCAAACGAATGAGCCCAAAGATCTAGAGGAGGTGGAGTGACTCTTCCACTCATAAATGTGGGTGAAGAGTTCTCTGCAACAATTCATTTTCAACAATGAGAGCCAAAAAACCTCGTTTCAACAGAGGTTATGAAGTGCTTGGGCCTACCAACTACACCACACCCACAACTGTACACCATTGGGTGGCTTCACCAAGGGCGAGATCTCCGCGTCAAGGAACAATGTTGCCTTCCCTACAACATCAAGCCCTTTGGAGAGGAGGTATTGTGTGACGTTGCCCCTCTTGAAGTTTGTGATGTTTTATTAGGCCAACCATACTTGTGGAAGTGGCATGTTGTGTATGAGTCTAGGCCTCGCGCTATTATTATTACTTTGGGAAAGAAGTTGTACAAGATACCGAAGGTAGAACTGCCTACCATTGTTTCTTTGATCATTGCGAAGCAATGCAGCAAAATCATTTCCCAGATCAGGAATTTTGTTTTCCTTATGATTTTCCCTAAGGGAAAGAAGAAGATTGTGGCCACGACCTCTAGATTGGGCTCCTCCGAACGACAAAAGTAGATGGACAAGGTTGTAGAGGAGTACAGGGACATATTCACCTCACCCACAGGGGTACCTCTATATTGTTAGGTCAAGCACTCCATCGATCTAACCCCGGGCACACCACTACCTAATGGACCGATCTATTGATGCTATATTCTGGAGAATAATGAAATAAAGAGGAAGATTTAGGAGTTGTTGCAAAAATGGAACATCAGGCCAAGTTCATCACCCTATGGGAGCTCGATCGTGTTGGTACAGAAGAAGGACGAAACCTGGAGGCTGGGTATTGACTATCAGGCAATGAACAATATCAATTTTTGGAATAGGTATCCAATCCAACGGATTGATGACATTCTAGACCAGCTCAAAGGGGCCAAATATTTTAGTAGGATTCACTTGAAGCCTAGTTATCACCAGGTACCAATCGAACCCTTTGAGGTGTGGAAGAATACCTTCAAATCCAAGGAGGGTATTTTCAAATGGTTGGTCATGCATTTCGGGTTGACAAATGTCCCCATAACCTTCATGAGGTTGATGGACAACATCTTGCGACCCTTCACCAACTCATCATGGTGGTATATGTGGATAACATTTTGATCTTCAGCTAGAATTGGGAAGAACACCTCCACCATATTCGATAGGTCCTCTAAACCCTGCGACAACATAAGTTGTGTTCCAATTTGGAGAAATGCACTCTTGGTATGACCCATGTTCAATATCTTGGGTACATCTTTGATGAGTAGAGTGTGCATGTGGACCCAGCCAAGATACAAGTCATTCGGGATTGGGTAGACCCAACCACTCTAACAGAGCTCTACAACTTTTTGGGTCTTGAAAACTTCTACCGCAAGTTCGTGTTGGGGTTCGGGTTCACTCATATAACTTGGCCTTTAGGTCAAGTCGCCAAGGGAGGAGAAAAATCAAAGTTCTTTTGGTCTAAATCCCAAAAGAAGGTGTTTTCTAGTTAAAGCATCACCTCTTCTCTACATCAGTGCTCACATTACTAGAACTACAACAACCATTTGAGATCGAGAAAATGCCTCTGACTATACTATTGGTGTAGTTCTTACTCAGTAGGGGCATCTAGTGGCATATCACATTGAGACACTTTCAGACACAGTCTGAAAGTATCCCACCTATGACAAAGAGATGTATTCGATTGTGCATGTCTGCCGACAATGGAAGCATTACATTCTGGGGAAGGAAACGGTCATCCACACAGACCACCAACCCCTGCAGTTCATACAGACACAAGGGAAGTTGCAGAATGATCGCCATCAGAAATGATCCACATACTTGAAATAGTTCCATTTGAACATTAAGTAAAAGAAGGGAAACACCAACAATGTTGCAAACTACCTCATCCAACCACCGGTCATGGCACTAACCACTATGCTCAACTCTTATGGCCACAAGACTATAGGGTGGCCGCATATTTACAAGATCGATCCAGAATTTGGAAACACATACTAGACACTCCTGGAAGGCAAGTGATCCAGGAGGATCTTGTCAGATCAATTGCACAGGTTCATCATCAGTGTTCAATGTTGTCGTTAGCATTAAGTTCAGTGTCATCATCAACAATTCAGTCCAGTGTCGTTCAGTTTCGATAGTGTTGGTTATGGATCAGATTATTTAGGTGATGTCTATGGTTTTACATGGTGTTCAGTTGATATGGTTTTGTCCCTAGTTGTTGACAAGTGTTCATCATCAATTCCGCCAGGGTGATCATCGAGGTGGGGTTTGTCTTCCCTTTTGCAAGGTTTGATTGTCGATATAGGTTGTCATCCAATGATGTTGATACAAATGTCACTTTGTGACAAAGAGATGTACATTCATTATTTTAAACCAAATCTAACCTAATACACTATAAACATATGCAACAAACCTATGCTAAAAATCCATGTATTAAACCATCAAAACCTATGCTCTAGACCTAGAACCCTAAGTTCTAAACCTATCACATTACAACTATGTGTTAAAACCTAACACATAAAACCTATGTACTAAAAATAATAATCAAAAACATATAAGCCTATGCTCTAAACCCTTGGCCTATTCAAATTACACTGTAAAACATTGCAAATACATTTGACAGTCCCTAACTGCATCAGAACCGCAGAAGAGTAACCATAACATGTGAACAGATCGCGGTTCTGGCAGCAGGTGTACAGGGTAACCACGATGCTAACCGTGTTGGAGTTGCAGTCAATGTAGCATGTGAACAGCAGAGTCAACTGTCGGGGTTAGCACCGTAGTAAACCGCAAGAATTAACCGTGCGGGGAGTCAACGGAATGTCCGAGCTAACCATAACATGTGAGCAACGATGTTAACCGTCGGAGTATTGATAGTCGAAACCGCCAAGGAAGACTGCGAAGGTTGCAGTTGGGGGTTAGATGTAGCCTATTCACATGGGCAGTCAACCTCCTCTGCCCAGTCAGTAAAATTGCCAACAGTTTGTTGTTTAATATATGGTTGAATTTGGGTTTTTGTATTAAGTTTTGGATATTTAATACAGCTAAGGTGCCTAATGTCATAATGTGACATAAATTCTTCAACTAAGACCCTAATTTAACCCTACACACCAGCTCATGCATTCCAAAGATGGGCAGCATAGGTTAGAATGAATCTGCACGGGTTATAAAAGGTTGTGTTTTTGCTCATTGAAGGAGGAGAGTGGTTTTAGAATTTGTATGCAGGTTCTGGAGATCATAATCGTTTTTGTTTTCAGTGTAACAGGAGCATTCAGAGTCAGAATTGGGAACCGTGACAGGCGTTGGAAAGCTAGTTTAGAGAGCTATCCTTTGACAGTGACCAGAAGTGCCTGTGTGCACATTCAGTTTGGTCAAATATCTGTGTAATCAAACTCTTTTGTTTTAATCCTAATAAAGCGGTCGCCCATCTTGAAAGCAGACCCAAAGACGTAGTCCATCAGGGACGAACCCTGTAATCAATCTTGTTGTCTGGTATCATTGTGTATTTGTTGTTTTCATTATTGTTTTACATCTTACTTATGTTTTATTATCTATCGTAAATTCTTTCTTCTCAAGCAGTTCTCTCGGTTTCCGCACTTTCAGCTAACATTCAATTCATTAATGGCTAATTAATTCTACGTTAGTTTTAACTTATGATCATTTCAGATCAGCAAGCATGTTCCAAATTTTCACCTCCAAGATGCACTGTTATGCCACCTAGGACACCTCTGTGTTCCTTCAAAATGGTGTTCCAAGATGATTTGGAAGGTGCACTACAATTGGGACACTGGAGATTTCGGGGTAGAGAAAACAGTGGCAGTGTTGCAGAAGTATTTCTATTAGCTGAACCTTCGACAAGATGTTGCGAAGTATATCAGATCCTGCATTGTTTGTGCCATTGACAAACCAATGATCAATAAGCAAGGCCTATATACTCCTATTCGAACTTGGGAATCTATCTCCATGGATTACATGTCAAGCCTTCCTTCTACTAAGCATGGCAATGCCTGCATTTTCGTAGTCATCGACAAATTCTCTAAGATGATCATTCAGGCAGCGTGCAAGAAGAGTATCACGCCAGAAGCCACTACTAAACTCTTCTTTGAATGAGTGTGGGTACATTTTTGGATCCCACAGTTGATTATCTCATATTGGGACAGTAGGTTCCTAAGTACATTTTGGTCAAGTCTCTGGTCGATGTTGGATATAGAGCTCACTAAGTCCATGACTTTCCACCCCCAAACTGATGGCCAAACAAAGGTCGTCAACAAGATGATCATACACATTCTGCATATGTGCAATTGAAGAATCCACGCACATGGGATGAAATCCTCCTCTATGTCCATCAAAGATAAAATAAAGCTCTCCATATATCAACTGGCCACAAACCCTTTCAGGTGGGGTTGGGATTCTAACCACTATGTCTCGTTGATGTGGCCATACCATTTGCAGCGACTCACACAGATTTGGCTCATGTCAAGTCCAAAGCTGATAGGGTTAACAACTTCATTGAGTGCATTCAGCACATCTACCAGCATGTCCATGACATATTGTATAGATCCAATGCTAAGTACAAGCAACGTCATGATTAACATCAGGTGCCCCACAAGTTCCAAGTGGGTGACAAAGTTTGGTTACATTTGCAGAAGGAGCACCTTGTTGGGCCCCACTGTAAGCTTTGCCCGCTCTGAGATGGGCCTTAAACCATCACTAAGGCTCAACATTCCACCATTCCATGGCCTACACCTAGTGTTCAATGTGGATCGCCTTCAACCATACGTTCCACCATTATTGGACACATCAGACATTTCAAAGCAACTCACACCAACATAGTTAAACCTAGACTACATCGAACAGGCCACAACTAATCAGATCATTGGCATGCAGATAAAGAACACTCACCAACATAATATCCAACTGTATCGGATTGTCAAAGCTGGCCAACTCTTGCACCAAGTCAAGTGGCTTACCAGGGACCAAGTTCAACAGAAGTTTCCCCATCTCATGGAGGTATTCTATGCAATGGGGACCATTGCTTCCTAAAGGGGGAGGACAGATCCAGTTGGATATTGGTGGCCACCCACCTATTCCACTTGGACCCCCACCATTGTTTGTTTTCAATTTCCTTAATTGTGGCAAAAATTACTATTTTTGGTAGTTTTCGGGTCCTAAACTTCTGGAGCCGTTTTAAGGGACTAAAAGACATTTTTAGGGAAAATGGAGAGACTAGAAAAGTCCCAAACCATTTTGCCAATTTTTTTTGGTCTCTTTGGGATCTTCGAAACAACGTATTATAATAGTCAAACAGAGATCATATTCCAAAGTTACGACCTCGGGAATTTGATGTACCAATTTACCCAAACGGGGCCCACAGTTTTGGCCATTCATCTCCTAGGGTTAGGTTTTTTTATGTTTAGGGATTTCCATTATTTCTTAATAAAAAATAGGTTTTTGAGCCTCATTGTAGCACAATTCAGAGACATGTAGCCGCCACATCTCTTCTCAAAGATAAGCTACCATCATCCAACATAGTTTATTTCCATTTCTATATGTAAGAATATTCCAGTTCTTTAATATTAATGAAAGGAATTTTTATTTCTGTTGGATCTTTGTGTTTAGGTGTATATCTATATTTTTTTGTGTTCCTGCATAAGTTTGGATCATCCACGGGTCTTCCCTTTCTGGTCAAATTTTTCTTCCCTTTGGGAAAGTCCTGCTATGAAGTAGATATCTTCTACTTCGATCTGTAAAGCCATATGATCTATGATAAATTGCTCCTACTCTGGGTCCCAATAATGAATTAACATTTCCAATAATTGAGTCTGTGTTCTCATGTTGGGCATCATGAATAATTTGAGCAATCCGCAAAAAATTTTAATCCATCCAATGCTTCTCGATTATTTAAAAGTTAATTACCAACATTAGTATGCTCTCTCTATCTCCAAATGACTGACATCCTGCAAAATTGAGGTATTTCATCCATTAGAAATTGATTTTTTCAATCATACTTTGCGCATAAGTGACTTTTTAAAGAGATAGTCGCATACACACGCGATTTTCCCTTAGAAAACTAGTGTATAGGGTTTTCTATATGCAACTTTCAAATTATTGACCTGCGTACACGCTGAGCATTTTTTGAAAAAAAAAAAATCCCTCCATAAATTTGATTTAAATCATGAAATCTTCAATCAAATGGTTGATTTCAATGATAAGAATTACCTGGAGATCATATTTGATGAATGCATCAGTGGATTTGATTGAATCGGTTGCCCAAATTTGCTCCAAGAGCCCTCTTCTCAACACTTGGATGATGAAATTGAATCAAGGTGAGCCCAAAATCTCTTTCTATAGTCAAAATTTAAAAACCCAGTTTTCTAAAGTTCATTATTTTAATTTTTATAATTTTATGAACTTTTTACAAGTTTTGCTTAAAGTGTTGGGAGAGGTTATTTTTTAGGGTAACAAAGGCTTAGTGATGTTCTTCCGTCGCTTTGGCTCCATGATCGTTGACCTATCGTGGCAGGTATCATTTTCTAAACTTCCATATAAGTTAAGACATATCACCTTTCTATTGCATTATGCATCTTCACCTCATACTACACTATTTTTCCATAGGGTCGACCTCATTATGGTGCCATTTGTAACCGCTTTCACTCGTCATCTTGTAAAACTGTAACATAGTGGTAGAGCCTTTCCTTCCATGGGCTTCCTAGTTAGATCCTCGCTAGCATATGTTTCCCATGCTGCAAATATAATGTAGGCTCAGGAGTCCTCTTTAGTCCCACCATGAATTAGTATTGAAGCCTCATTCTTCTTTTTCTTCGCTATTTTCTAGACTTATACCCTAGAGGCTCCCATGTGTTAAGTTGTACTACTGCATTGCATTTTGACCACTTGTACCTCTTTTGTCCTTAAGATGACTTCATTTGGACTCATGTATAAGCCACTTTTGACCATAACGTTTTACAAGTTCAAACCATACATTCATTAGCCTTTGCGACTTATAACCTATTTTACCGTGGAGTGAACATCCCTTGAGTGTTGATGACCAGCATCTGCCACCTTGCATTGAGCATAGGATTGTTCTAGTCCCAAGAACTAGTGCACTTTCCCTTGACACTCGTTCTCTCCATTGTACTATAGGCATTCTTTTATTCTTTTTCATGCTTTAAATATGAAAAAGACAAAAAAAATCAAATATTCCAAAAAAGAGCAGGAACGAGACAATTTCTTCATCATTTAATGGCAGCAACATTCAGTCGCATCACCCTTGAACAAAGCACTTAAAATGAGTCTTTCCTCCATCAATATGGGACTTAGTCCAGCTTTAGGGAAGCCATAACCTTGTTCTTGAGTCATTCCTCCTTCGGTTGGTTATATCTTCCAATCATATGGATATTTTGTTAGTGTCTTCTACTTTGCAAACTTATACAAAGTTATCTTATGCTGCCATAAAGTCACATCAAAGTCGTGCTTTTGTTCAAGGGAAGTAAACCTATTGTCGACCATTTTGCAATGTCTCTTGCCTCATTTCTATCGGCCATACCCGATCTGTCAAGTTATTTTCAGTATCACATCAGCTACATGGTCCTTCACTCCTGTTGGTTAAGAAGTTCCCCATTGACTTCTTATTGGCAAGTCTGCTCTTATTGACTCCGAGAAATTTCTCTCACTCATGCTAGTTAAGAGGATCCCCATTGACTTCTTACTAACAGGTATGCTCTTATCGACTCCGACAAATTTCTCTGAGACTAGACCTAGAGTCGCACCGTGGCCCTATTTACATCATTTATAGGTGGCCTTGTGCTCAACATCGATCAATATTATGGGTCTTTGACTGAGTGGTTTCCCTTGCGTTTGACGTCAGCTTACATTATCACACATTGAGATTCGTTAAGTACCTTGGTTTCTATTTGACCCTGTTGGTGGATTCCTCGCCTCTGTGTCAACTTTCATTATTGGTTGGTTCAGAGGATTTCTATTATGCACTAGCCACATCTTGTGTACACCAGAAATGTACTTCAGAATCGCTACTTCATCTCTCTTCGTCCGGGTTCTTCCAAATTATTGGACTGCGGGTTACGCTTGCACTCGTTGATGTGGGATACCTTAATGCCTTCCTTCTAACGGATCTTTTCCCATCAATTTCAGCTTATTGCTCTAGGAACAATGTCTAGAGTCCTTTTTTCAGTACCTTAGGGTTTACAGTTAGTAATGACAGACTTCTTCACTTTCGACAATGAGAATACATCAATGTCTCATTATTGGTAGATTCTTTCAAGTGTTAGACTTTAGTACATTTATTCACACTTGTTAGATTGTACTGGGGTGCCTTGACACTCATTATCATTATTGGTGATTTGTCTCGCATTTTTTAACAATATACATCAATGACCGATAATCAAACGATTTCTCACATGATCGACTTGAGCTCATTTATTCCCATAGTGTAGAAATGTACCGGCTGCGGTTGGTGAAGACCTCGGGTTGTGTCAACATTTTGGTTCACTTAACAACTCCTTCAGTTTTCTGCCAGTGAATCTCCCACATTTATATGTTGTAGTCCTTCGCAGCATCATCTTATATGTTGGCACCTGTGTTTATGTCATACCATTATTCCACCTATATGACTTGGTACTTTTATGAGGATCAGTTATGCATCATCATTGATCAGACCGTTTTCTAGCATCATTGATCGAATATTCTTCCATATGTGATATTGAGACATAGCTTTGATGTGTTCCTTTACGACTATGATTTGATGATCCATTATGTATTCTTCAACTCCTGTTCACTTATGTGTGCATTCTGGATCTACTTTATACTTGATCAACAAACATGCTTTATTATTTCTAAGCATGTGTATTTCCGCCTCAGACATGAGTTTTCTTTCTAACTTCTTCCACATGTATTCGATGAGCTATAATCTGGTGATCTCCTCCCAGGCTCTCGAATGACTTCTCTCTCTATACTTAATACATTTTGTCCATCATGTACCCCTTCTGACCTCATATTTTAGGGGCATCGATTATAACATCATTTAGCACTCCTCTAGACTTGGTACTCCTTTATGGCCTTGGGAAGCCCTTTTTCCATGCAGACTTGATATTATATTAAAAAATATTATTTCAAATTCCATACATGACTCTTTCCACACTAAATTGCGAACGTACGTGGATCTTATAACACTGCACTCGCGTATACCTTTTAAAATATGAAAAAATAAAATAAAATATTATTTTTCGGGCAAGGTTCACGGGTTTTACTGAGAGTCCACCTATAGGAGCCTGTGGCACAACTAAATTAACTAATTTTAGGTGGTATATATACACCCCTTGGGTAGGCCTAAAAAACATAAAAGAAGGGATATCAACATTATACCCATTTTTCTCCGAGATCAAGTCTATTTTTCCTGTGCCTCCTACATTCCCAATCTCTAGGAAATCTGGGTTTTCTTTGTAGAGATGTTCATCATCTTTATAGCATCTCCTTGCACTTGTTAGAGAGGTAATTGTCATCGTGGCTCGGGCTAGACGGATCTAGCGGAAGGCTTTGTCAGTGTCTTTGGCTTGGATCAGGTTGTACCCTTTCTATACCTATTAATGTTAATCAATAAAGAAGCTCATGTCTTGTTCCTGATATGTTGTTGTCTCATGAATAGTAATTTATATTCTTATATATGATGATCTAACATATCTTTTATGTATGCACATTGAATTATCTATCATGTATATGCTTTTGTGAATTAACTTGCAGGTCTTCTCATTCTAGAGGAAGCTGAGGGTTTGGGCCCTACGAGAACATCATCAAATGTAGGACTTCTAAGTTTGTTTCCAAATCCATGTTTATTAATTCATATGTTTGGTGTGCTTGCTTGACTGCTCTTTGTTGATTATCTTGTTATGCTCTGTTGAGATTTTCAACACTTCCTTTAGGGATTTTTTCCTGTCAACACTCTTCCACTAGTAGATTCAAATCAAGATGAGATAATACAAGAACCTTTAGACCTAGACAACGACTTGCTCCAAACACCATGTCATCCCTTCCTTCCAGGAGATGATCCCTGCCAAATTCTCCAAGTGTCAGCTTCTTAGATGTAGCTTCAATCCAGAATTTCAACCCCTGGCTTCAGATTTTTTGGCCCCCAACTTCATTTTAGAAACTTCGCACGTGTGAGAGAGAGATGACCAAAAACTCAATTTTTGTCTTTCCCAACTTATTCCTTCATTCTCCTACTCTTCATTCTTCTTTTCTACCTCCTTCTCTTGTAGATTGAGCATGTTTTGTGTGTGTTCCAAATGAATTGAGTTGCCTCTCTATATATACTACTTCTGTTGGGTTGAATAGCCCTAATACAGAATGAATTCATGAGGACAGGGTCGACTTGGTGTGGAGGTGACAAATGACACTTTTGACTCAAAAATAATTCTTTTTACATGATACAAAAGCCCAAGAAGGGTCTAATAAAAATGAAAATGACTATATTGACTCGAGACAAAACCTAGAAGCCTTCAATGGAGGCTTTGACTTAGAAAATAAATAAAAGAGCATGAAACTCATACTTTAAAACAATTTATTTTTACAATAAATTTATTTTCTCTTTCTTTTCATCAAATACAATTATGAAGACCGAAACTAGTTACATTCTTCACCACTCCCTCTTAACTAGGGACGTATTCATAATTACATATATATATAGGTGCATGGAAGATCTCCAAATGATATGAAGTATGAAGAATCATAGCACATGCAATACTACTGATTAGATACCTAACAAGGGTACTCTAATCCAGTGGGACTTGTTACCCACCACATGTGGGTAGTATCCATAGGAGAAAATTTTCTCCTAGATGGTCCTTAGCCGACAACCAGTAGCCCCTTGCAGACACAAGACAACTCAATGTGCCATTATCTTCGCCACTTGAGCTAGCCATGTGGTCCCTCACCCATATGATATGATTGTATGTTTTAAGGTGGGCCTCCTGACCCTAAAGGTATGGTTTACCATTAGTGTAGTTGAATAATTTTTTCTACTAATCATGGACACTTTTGGGCATGGATTTGTGGTGGGATTTGATGAAAAGAGTGGGCTAGGTTTGTGCTCTCGTTTCCTTTGCCCGATTTGGTCATTAGACTTGTATCCTAGTCGCGTGGTATCTCCTTTACTAGCTATTAGCTTTATGGATGGCACTGCATGGGAAACCCATATTTTGGTTACGTGATCCCACTTTCTGATACCATATACATCACTCCCCTTCTGTTCATTACAATCCCATTCATCATTATTCCCATCTGGGTCCACATTTGTCAACTAGGTCCACTAAGAGTTAGCCTTCCCTCCCCTTATCCACACCTTCAGTTAGGCTTGGAACAATGCCTCGCAAGTTGATGCATATAAAAAGAAAAGAAAAAGCATAATTTGGCCACTGTCAACAGGAAATGTACCACAAAATGCAAAAGATGGCCAGGACATACAAATTTAGCAAGTGGGCAAAAGTTAAATATCAGCTCCACCCCTTATCTATGGCCATAACCCTGGTTCCTATGGGCAGTAGATGAGCCCCCATTTACTTTAAGGAACCCATGATTTTCCTAACCCTTGGTGGGAAATGAATAGCCCCACCTTAAAGGGGGTATCTATTGTTGTATCCTACACATCATCCTCTCATCCCCTAGAGCCCTGAGCAGCGATGAGAAAAAAAATCAATCAAAGGAAAAAGGAATATGAAGAAGGGTGGAAAAACAAAGGCCGAGAAAACTCATGTACCACGATTGCTCACTCCTACATTCATATACTCAAGTGTGGGCTTCCCTTATTTTAGCTACCCTTGTACCATGGCATGTGGCCCAGAGCTTCCCCTTCGCCCCAATCCATTCCACCATCATATCACATGCAACCTACCAATTGATGGATGTACCATGGACAATTTCACTGCTTTTAGAGATAGAAACCACTTAATAGGGTCCTTGATTAACCCCCTTATTGAGCTTGGAGACACCCATGCATGCTAAAGCCCACTATGGAATGGCATGCCACCATGAAATTCCCATTTGATTCCATGATTTTTAAGCTCTTTTACTTGATTACTCTAATGATTTGTTGTATTGGAAGGCAAGGGGACATATTAGATCTTATACAGGATTGATGGTGGGTCTCCATTTAAGGTTTGGTCTCCCTATACGGGGTCCAGGTCCTCCAGAGGGTCACATTGGCACTTGTAGGGTGAGCATTGAGAGCCACGGGCCTCACAGATCCCCAACACCATTCATTGATTTCTCGTGTTCCACTTTTTTTGGATGAGGATGATGCACCTAGATCATCGCACCTAGTCGACTTCACAATTGTACCGTACACTTAGCAGACATTCTAGGGCCCAAATGAGGATGTGTCTCACCATGAAATACTAAGGGAGGGCTTATGTCATCATTTTATCCCCTACAGATGGTTTACAGGCATTTTCAATCCACTTGAAACCCATGAGGATGTCATTACGCCCAAACACCCACTTGGAGTCACCGCATGTGACTTGCATGGATATCAAGGGGAAAGCCCCTTGATCACTATATTTGGAGCATATTCTCTCAACTTGGCACACTTTGAACTCCACTAGGCCTTCTCAATGGCCCAACGACTCATCATCTTTACTATTTTTCCCTCTTGAGAGGCTTATTTTGTATTATGGAGCTATCTTGGTGGGCTTGTCACCAAAGTATGTTATTATTGCACATTATTTTATTATTTGGGCATTAAGTAGGTCTAATTAGGAAAATTGAACTCTTTAGGAAGGATATAAATAAATGAGAGGCTCATTCATTCCTCTCATCATCACTTGGATTTGATTAGTATCTCTTGTGATTTTCGCACTTACTTTCCTGGATGTAATTTTTGGTGATTTTTGACGCACTATGATGTTTGGATTTTCACTATTGTCTTTGGAGCTTCTTGCAATGTGAAGTTGATGAATGTATATACTCTTTCTCTCTCTCTTGTAAGTGAAATTTAATGCTATTCTTGTTACCTTACTTTTTAAATGCATGGTTTTGTTATCATTGTTCTTGTATGCGCCAAAATACTGCGCAATTCTTTTGTAAGACTTGAATATATGATATATTGCATGCATTTCTCTTTAAGGGAGAGGGTGAATGTTCCTAGAGGCACCCTATAAGGTTAACAAGCCTTGAAGCTTCATCTACTTTGCAATTCGAAGTATAAATTCCTTAATGACCTTGTTGTTGCACCTTGAAAGGCTAGCGAACGTCATCTGGGGTTCCATAGCATATGAAACTTCTCAATCTAGGTGTATCTTGACTCCATTAAGCCCAAGAAGAAAGGAACTAATCCTCATATGCCTTTGGTGGTCAAAATTATGCTTCTTTTTCTCCTTTCTCCCAATTCTATGCCTAACCCTAGAAGCTCACCTAGGGAATCAAGCAAAATATTTTGTAACCATCCAAAATCCTTGAAATTTGGTCCACAACTGTGATGAGGTTTTCTCAAGGGGTTCTCTAAATTTGAGTTCGACCCGACGGTGGAATCTCGAGGTATTGCAAGCCCTAGCTCAAGGATCATTCCTCTCCTTAGGTTGCTTTGGGTTAGTGTTCTCATTTGGATCATTGCGTTTGAACTTCAAAATTATTCCTTTGATCCTATTCTCCTCCCAAACCTGGTCAAGCCCTTCCATTGTTGATTAACTCCAAACCCTTGACCTAGTTTGGGCCCACTTGGGTTCTTTATGGTCCCACAAATTTGCGGCTCACATTCAACAAGGATCACATAGAAGCCATTCCTCCTTTGAGATTTTTAGATCTCATATACTCTATTTATGGGATATTCTCCAACCCTAGGTCTAGGTATCCTCATGAACATTCTTAGAGAGCTTATCACCTTGCTTTCAAAGAATGCAAGCCAATTATTTGAGCCTCTCTTGAGAATAGGCTTTAGGAATCACCCTATATCCTATCATTGATCCATCTATTCTCATGATTCCTCTCATACCGGGAATCCTCCCATCAGTGAATGTCCGTAAAGAGTAGGGAGCTTTAGCTGAGGTGATAGTGGGCTATTTCTCCATTGTTGCCACTTGACCTAATAGTTTCTCTATAGGATCCCCTCCTACGACCCCTTCTAGTTTGAAAGGTAACATTTTTAGTGGCATTGTTGGGGAGGAAGCATGTCTATCTCCCTAGTGAATAATTGAGGAATTGATTCATAAACAACATTTCAACTATTCCTTTGTTGACTCCATTCATTGCCCAATCTCCTATTTTGTTCGAAGGTGACACCATTCCTCCTTTAACCAAGGTTGTTGCAATAAGGGGAAAACGAACTCCATCACCTATTAGAACTAGCCTTCTCCCTGACTTTGAAAAGGTCAATGATCCCATCACTAAGATGGCAATAGACTCTAGCACTGACCTAAACCACGACTAACCCAAAATGTCATGAAATAAAAGGCATTTAGTTAGTGTATTTTCACCCTTGAATTTGAGTGACAATCCTAAGCTTCTACTCGAGAAATATAATAATTAGTTACCCAAGTTTAAGGGTGATTCCACCATTAGTGCCCGTGACAATGTTGAAGAATTCTATTGGGCCATTTCTCCTAGGTTTGTTTTCGACGAATATAGGGTCGTGATGTTATTTTCCTTATCTTTTGAAGGAGAAGTAAGGGAATGATACCTTAGTCTTCCCCCAAGGTGCATAGAAAACTCTTACGAATTTGAAGATATTTTTATAAGGAGATGTTCGTGTGATGTTTAAAGGACTTCCAAAATTGAAACTTTTTACCAAATAAGTAGGCGCAGCGAAGACATCAAAGAAATTATCAAAAAAATTGATATGGTAGTTAGGGATATCCCTAACCATTTGAGACAACCTAATTCTAATATACTTTGAAAAATTCATTAAAGTTGTGGGTGTTCATCTGACATATGCATTAAGGGATATGAAACCTATGTCCTTGGCTAAAGCTAAAGAGTTAGTTATGGAAGTTGAGAAAACCTAGGAATTTCCAAAATGGATGTGGATGAACATCCTAAAGCTAAGATTGAAGTCAAAAAGGGAAATTCCAAGGACCAAATGAAAGAGACCCTTTTAGGGCTCCTTAAGAAAGTCGATAAGCCAATTGAGGAGATAAACTCATGAGATAGGCTCTACATGAGCAAACTCACCACCTTGGAAAGGGCTCAAAAACCAAGTTATATTCCCAAGGAAAGCCTTTCCCTAGGAAGCAAAATGATGAAGACGAGCGAAGCTCATCTCAAGTCCCAAACACTTTGGCTCCAAAAAATGCAATGGAACAAGAATCATCCTTTGAGGATGAGCGAGGTGATGAGGATGAGAGTGAATATGAGGAAGTCAATGAGCAGGATAATATCATAGAATCCAAAGGCTTCAACATTTTGCTAGGTGGCTCGTATACTCATCCTCCCATTAGTGAAGTAATTATTAAGGGAGAGAAAAATGAGCCAATCCTCAATGCCGATGATAGTGGAAGATTTAAAGGGGTCCAATATTCCTGAAAGAACAACAAGGAGAACACCACAACCTCCAAGGAAACCAACAAGAATGAATCTCTTCCTAAGCAGACCCCTCATAAAGAGCCTCTCCTCAAAGAACCCCCTAAGAAGGATCCTCTAAATAAAGTTAATTCTAAAAAGAATCCTCAAAAGGGAGAGCCCACAAAGAAGGATAATGCTAAAGGGGTTGAGCTTGATGTTGATATACAAGCTACTATAGGAAAGATGACCATACAAGTTCCATTAAAGGAGAATGTGAAACTTCCACGACAACGTTCGCAAGCCAAGAAAACCATTGGGTTTGAAGAAGAAGACACAATCATGGCATTGCAGAATTTCCAACTTCTTGATCTAAACCTAGGGCATGAGCCATTCCTCCTCAACTTAGTTGTTAATGATCTCCTATTGCAAATTGCATGTTAGATTCAGGGGCTTATACAAATATTATGCCATTAAAAGTCATGAATCAATTGAATATTAACATTATCCGTAGGTACAAGGTGGTATGTGTGTTCAATTCTCAACCCGCTGAAGTAGAGGGCCTCATAAAGGATCTCAAAATTTCTTTGGCTATGAATCTTGATATATCATTGTTCATGGATGTTGTAGTCATAGCTATTCCTGATATATGGGGGATGCTATTAGGAAGGAAATGGGGTGCCACTATGGGTGGTCAAATTCAAATGGACTTATCTTACATCACCATCCCACAGTTTGATGAGACTTTGTTCATTCTTTATAGAGAACCTACGTACACTACACATGTGGTGAAACGTAGACCAATCCCTTATTAGAAGATGTTTGAGACTGAAAAACCTTCTCCCATTCTTCCTTCACAAGAAGTCTATATCCTTAAAAGGCCTAGTCACAAAACAAAACAAGAAATGGAAGCCTAAGAAAGAATACAAGTTTGGGGATGTGGTTTCGGTAGACAAAAACCCTGTGCCTATCCAGATTCATGGAAAGGTAGGAGAATACTATTATTACATTGCCAAATTTAACGATGAACTTTGGACACAACTAGTCAAATTGAGTCATAACACCCCTTTCCTTGACACTTGACATTGTATCATATGCATGTTAGGGTAGGATGCATTGCATGTTGTTTTTCTTATTAGAACTAACATCATACGATATTATCATGATAGACTAGCTGCATTTAGATTAAAATTGCATTTAGAATAAAATTTTGTTTTCTTTTTTATTTTATGGCTTAATACTAAGCATGGGTGATCATAAGACGCCACAAAACCATGTTGCTCCATGTGCTTGGTCATTGATATGTGCAGGTAATCGGTATGCAGCCCCAAGATTGTTGGTGTTCTCAAGACCTCTCATTCGAGTATGTTCGTGCACTCTTCTAAGAGCTCATGTCGTAGTTGGAGCCAGATGTTACCCACCACCTATGGGTAGTATCCATAGGAGAAAATTTTCTCCTAGATGGTCATCAGTCGACAACTAGTAGCCCCTTACAGCTATCAGAAAACTCAACGTGCCACAATCTCCACCACCTGAGCCAGCCATGTGGTCCCTCGCCCATCTATTATGATTGTGTGTTTGAAGGTGCGCCTCCCGACCCCTAAGGTATGGTTTTTCATTTGTGTAGTTGAGGCGTTTGGTTTGCTTATCATGGACACTTTTGGGCATGGATTGGTGGGATGATCCGATGGAAAGAGTGGGGCTAGGTTTGTACTCTTTTCTCCTCTGCGCAATTTGATGGTTAGCCTTGTATCCTAGTCTTGTGGGATCCCCTTTGTTGGCTATTAGCTTTAGGGATGGCACTACATGGGAAACCTCTATTTTGGTTGTGTCATCCCACTTCCTGATATCATATACATCACTCCCCTTCTGTTCATTGCAACTCCATTCATCATTATTCCCATTTGGGTCCACATCTGTCCACTGGGTCCACAAGGAGTTATCATCCTCCTCCCCTTGTCCACACCTTGGGTTAGGCTTGGAACGATGCACCAAAGGTTGTTGCAACTAAAAAGAAAAGGAAAAGCATAATTTGGCCACTCTCAACATGAAATGTACCAAAAAAAAATATGGCCAGGAGATACAAATTTAGCACGTGGGAAAAATCCAAACATGAGCTCTATCCCTTAACTATGGCCATCACCCTAGTTCCTATGCTCTCTAGATGAGCCCCCATCCACATCAAGGAACCCATGATTGTCTGAACCCCTGGTGGGCAATGAAATGCCCCACCTTAAATGAGGTATCTACTATTGTATCTTACACATCATGCTCTCATCCTCTGCAACCTCGAGCAGTTATGAAAAAAAAAATCACTCAAAGGAAAAAGGCATATGAAGGAGGGTGGAAAAACAAAAGTCGAGCTAACTCATGTACCACAATTTCTCCCTCCTACATTCATATACTCAAGTGAGGAATTCCCTTATTCTAGCTACCCTTGTACCATGGCAGGTGGCCCAGAGCTTCCCCTTTGCCCCACTCTGTTCCACCATCATATCACATGCCACCTACAAATTGATGGATATACATGGGCATGTCACCCCTTTAGAGGTAGAAACCACCTAATAGGGTCCTTGGTTAACCCCATTATTGAGTTTGGAGACACTTATGCATGTTAAAACCCACTATGGAAGGGAATGCCACCGTGAAATACCCATTTGATTCCATGATTCATAAGCTCTTTCACTCAAGTACTCTAATGATTTGTTGTACTGGAAGGCAAGGGGACGCATTGGAGCTTATACAAGATTGCAAGTGGGTCTCCATTTGGAGTTTGGTCTCCCTCTACGGGGTCTAAGCTCTCCAGAGGGTCACAATGGCACTTGTAGGGTGAGAATTGAGAGCCATGGGCATCCACCATAACAAAGAGCCCTTCATGGATCCCCAACACCATTCATTAATTTCTCGTGTTCCACCTTTTTTTGGATGAACGTGAAGCACCTAGATCACCACGCCCAATGAACTTCATAGTTATATGATACACTTGGAAAATATTCCAAGGCCTAGATGAGGATGTGTCTCACCATGGGAGACAAGGGGAGTTCTTATGTCATCATTCTATCCCTTACATATGGTTTACAGGCATTGTCAATCCACTTGGAGACCCATGAGGATGTCATTGTGCCCCTAAACCCACTAGGGGACACTGCATGTGACTTGCATGGATATCAAGGGGCCAACCCCTTGATCACTATATTTGGAGCCTATTCTCTCAACTTGTACACTTTGGACTCCACTAGGCCTTCTCAATGGCCCAACGAATCATCATGTTTACTTTCTTTCTCTCTTGGGAGGCTTGTTTTTGTACTATTATGCTATCTTGGAGGGCTTGTCACCAAGGGAAGTTATTATTGCACATTATTTTATTATTTGGGGCCTAAGTAGGCATAATTAGGCAAATCAAACTCTATAGGAAGGATATAAATAGATGAGAGGTTCATTCATTCCTCTCATCATCACTTGGATTGGATTAGTATCTCTTGTGATTTTCACTTACTTTCTTGGATGAATTTTTTGGATATTCTTGATGACTTATGATGTTTGGATTTTCGCTATTGTCTTTGTAGCTTATTGAAGTTGATGAATTTATATACTCTTTCTCTCTCTTGTAAGTGAAATTTAATGTTATTCTTTTTATCTTACTTGTTAAATGCTTAGTTTTGTTATCATTGTTCTTGTATGGGCCATAATAATGAGAAATTCTTCTTTAAGCCTTGAACAAATGATATATTGCATGCATTGCTCTTTGAGGGAGAGGATAAATGTTCCTAGAGGCACCCTATAAGGTTAACAAGCCTTGAAACTTCATCTCCTTTGCAATTTGAAGTATAAATCCCTTAATGACCTTGTTGTTGCACCTTAAAAGGGTAGTGAAAGTCATGTAGGGCTCCTTAGCATATGAAAATTCTCGATCTAGGTGTATCTTGACTCCATTAGGACCAAGAAGCAAGGTAACGATCATTGCATCCCTTTGGTGGTCAAAATTACCCCTTTTTCTCACCTCTTCTAATTCTAAGCCTAACCTTAGAAGCTCACCTAGGGCATTAAGCGAAATCTTTTGTATCCATCCAAAACCCTTGAAATTTGGTCCATAATTGTGTTGGGGTTTTCTCAAGGCGTACTCCAAATTTGAGCTTGATATGGCAATGGAATACCGAGATATTGCAAGCCCTAACTCAATGATCATTTCTCTCCTTAGGTTTCTTTGGGTTAGTGTCCTCATTTGGATCATTGCATCTGAACTTCAAAATTATTCCCTTTATCCTATTCTCCTCCCAAACCTAGTCAAGCCCCTCCACTATTGATCAACTCCACAACCTTGACCTAGTTTGGGCCCACTTAGGTTCTTTGTGGTCCCACAACTTTGGGACTCACATTCCACAAGGATCACATAAAATCCATTCCTCTGGGATTCTTAGATCTCGAATACCCTTTTTTAAGGTATATTCTCCAACCCTAGGTCTAGGTATCCTCATACCCTTCTTAGAAAGCTTATCACCTTGCTTTCAAAGAAAACAAGCCAATTATTTGAGCCTCTCTTGATAATAGGCTTTAGGAATCACCCTATATCCCATCATTGATCCAACTATTCTTGTGGTTCATCTCATATCGAGATTCCTCCCATCGATGAAAGTCTGTAAAGAGTAGGGAGATTTAATTGAGGTGACAATGGTATGTTGCTCCATTGTTGTCCCTTGACCTAATAGTTGCTCTATAGGATCCCCTCCTCGGAGCCCTGCTAGTTTGAGAGGTAAAAGGACTAAGGTGTACTCAAGCTTTAGCTACTCTAGGTTCCATCAGGCTATTAAGCTCTAACACCAACCTAGGGATCTAGGTGCGTATCCAAGGTCAGAGCTCCAAGACCAATGCCACCCTTCCTACTTCAGGATATAGACATCAACACATAGGCCGACCAGATGTCCTCCTAAGCATCTTGTTGCCACAAGATGCTTCATCTCTCCATATCAAATAAATCTGTAATATCAACCAATCCAAGCATGCTTCTGAAATATTCGAACTTCTTATTTGGAAGAAATTTCATCAACACGTAAGCTACATATTCATATGTCAGAATATATTGTAGCTTCACAACCCCATCCTGCACCAGACTTCTAATGTAATGGTACTTGTTATTGATATGTTTCATCCTTGCATGAAACACGAGGTCTTCAGACATCATGATGTTGCTTTGGTTATCACAATTTATCACGGTAGGATCCAGTGGCCTTCCAAACAAATCTGACAACAATTTTCTTAACCAAACTGCTTATTTTCCTACTTCACATGCAACAACATATTCAACTGCAACACTACTTAAAGAAACATGATTTTGTTTTCTACTCATCCATGAAATCATTGAAGATCCTAAACTAATATAATCACTGGTAGTACTTCCATCAGTCTCACTGTCACCCCAATCAAAATCAGTAAAAACAAATCAATTTAATCTCTTTCCCATCATACTTCAGGCAGTGACGAATTGTTCCACGAAGGTATCCTAAGATATGCTTGGCAACTATACAATGGTCATGATGAGGCTCCAACTAAAATTGGCTAAGAAAGTTTACAACAAAGCATATGTCAGGTCTAGTATTCACCAAGTACATCAAAGAGACCACCAATTTACGATAGCTTGTAGGATCGACGAGACTAGAGTCAGATCTTCTCAACTTCTTTAGATTTGAGATCACGGGAGTAGTCATAGGCTTTGAATCCATCATACCAAACTTTTGTAACATCTTGATTATGCACTTTCCTTGACCAAGATATATATCAGCAGGTTTCTACCAAACTTCCAAGCCCAAGTAGTAATGCATGAGTCCCACCTATTTCATTTCAAATTTGGCTGCCAACATTTTCTTGCATTTTAGCATTTTGTGCTCCAAACCTGTAATAAATAAATCATCCACATATAAAAGTCTAATAATCGGTTCATTCTTCACTATCTTGATGTATAGGTTTCCTTCAACATAAATTTTGACAAACCCAATCCTTAAAGGATATGTATCCATCCTTGCATGCCAAGCCCTAGGAGCTTCCTTCAAGCCACATAGAGTTATCCTTAGTATGCAAACATGAGTATCCCCGCTGTTTATCTCAAAGTCTTCTGGTTGTTCAATATATACTTCTTCATCAATGGTTCCAATTAGAAATGTTGTTTTGACATCCATTTGATGGATATTCCATCCCATAGTTGCAATGAGCGAAACCAAATATCTAATAGTCGTGTACCTAGCAAAGGGAGCAAAGGTTTCTTCATAATCTATTCCTTCCTTTTGAGAGAAACCCCTTACAAAAAAGCTTGCTTTGTGTTTGTCTATGCTTCCATCAATGACATGTTTGATTTTGTAAATCCATTTAAAAGTGGCAACGAATTTGTCACTAGGTTTAGGAATGATTTTCCAAACCCCATTCTTCATGATAGATTGATATTCTTCTTGCATTGCTTTCTTCCATTCTTCTTGATGAGCAACTTCTTCAAAGGTAGTTGGTTTTGCTTCGATGAACTTCATCAAGTATGTTGCATATCTTGAGTATCTATTCGGTCTTTTGCTTTCTCTGAAAGTTCCTTTAGTTGCTCCATGTCCTTCGGCATCTTCAAGTGTAGTTTTTAACCTATTTCCCTTTTTGTTTCTCTCTCACATCTCTCTCACATCTCATCACATCTCTCTCTCTCTACTGCGTAGATATGAGTCTCTTCTCTACTGCACTGAAATGGGTCTCTCTCTCTCACACGTTTGAAGCCGGAAACTGCTGAAACATAAGCTGCAACTGCAGGAGTAAAGATTGACTTGCGAGGCCTAGAAGATCTCCTCTTTGGAACTGTGTTGTAGCTTCATCTGAACCTCCTCTGAAATCCGCAACTTCTGGTGGTGGAATGAATTCAATCCGATGAACGGTTTGCAAGATATCGACTGACCTAGTTTGAAGTCGGAAACTGCTGAAACTGAAGCTGCAACTGCAAAAGTAAAGATTGACTTGTGAGGCCTAGAAGATCTCCTCTTTGGAACTACGCTATAGGTTCATCTGAACCTCCTCTGAAAGCCGCAACTTCTGGTGGTGGAATGAAGTCAATCCAATGAACAGTTTGCAAGATATCGACTGCCCTAGTTTGAAGCCGGAAACTGCTAAAACTGAAGCTGCAATTGAAAAAGTAAAGATTGACCTGCGTGGCCTAGAAGATTTCCTCATCTGAACTACGCTGTAGGTTCATCTAAACCTCCTCTGGAAGCCGAAACTTTTGGTGGTGGAATGAAGTCAATCCGACAGTCGGTTTGTGAGATATCGTCTGCCCTAGTTTGATAATGAAGCCGCTAATGCTGATGCCG
>APFE030192071.1:0-18129 GCA_000404065.3 Pinus taeda
CTTGGCACAGCTTTGGTGAGGCCCTCATTTACATATTGATCCTTCAGAAATTCCTTACAGGGAGTCATGTCAAACTTGAAATTCTTGAACCACTCTTGTCCACCTCTCGGAATTTCAGTGACAGCAGAAATGGCTTGTGGAGACACAGGGAACTCTAGCATTGACACCTTAGAATTCAAGCCAGTAAAATTTAATGCAAAAGCTTTCGTTACCTCTGTATGTCCTCCCTTCAACTTTTCGCAAAACCTCCAGCAACCAGCATTTTTAAAAGCTCGTGCTAAACCTTCATCTCTGAGTGTAAGATCAAGCCCCTCTGGCTCGGTTCTTAGGCACCTTCCGGATCAATGTACTCTTTTCTCCATCTTGCTTAGAATATCTTTAGGCAGAGAGCTAACAGCAGCTACAATTCACAAAACAGCTTCAGCTTTGGAGTGCAGGCTCGCTTGCAATGATCCCTTTAAATGAAAACTCAGGCTCCTTTGCGTTTTTTCAAAAACTCGTCATACAACAGGCATGTTAACGCACCATGAATAAACATTATGACACAACCATACCTCATAAGATTTCTTAAAATAATTGTCATGTGCGTGATCCTAAACCTGATGGCGGAATGATAACCTATTATGACCTAGAGAAGACATCAACTGACAAAATATGGACGGGCCTAATGACTCATCTCCCCAGATTTGACATTTCAAGAAAATGTGCTGCAAAAAACCCTGAATCCCCGATTTCGTAGCGCTGACAATTATGAATTGACAAACCACGCTACGAAATGGCTGGCAAATGATAGGCTGCGAAAAGGTGGAAAAATGATTGCGCAGCTAAATTCGCCAATCAGATTGCGCTGCGAAACTGCGCAAAATGCAAATGACGCAAACAAGACAAGACATGCGTTAAACGATAATGATGGATGATATCTAACAATTTTTTACAAGGACTCACATCAATACCTTTTGAAATTCTAATTTCAAAGTGACACACATAGAAACCTATTGACTTAAACAAATTTTTTCTATGAATCTTTGGACATAGGTGAACTGTGGTTTTAAGTGATAACACATCTGCACATATCAAAGATGCAAAAACTTTATTTGATTTGCTGGATGTGTTTATTTTGGAGATGGATGTAGAACATGTTGTCCAAGTCATAACGGACAATGCTACAAATTATGTTGTAGTTGGCAGGATGCTTATGGAGAGGCATCCCACTTTATTTTGGACACCTTGTGCTGGACATTGTATTGATTTGATGTTGGAGGACATAGGGAAAATTTCCTTTGTCAAAGATATTTTTGAGTCATCAAAAATCTTTACAAAATTGATATATAATCATACATTTGTGCTTAGCTTGATGAGAAAATTCACCAACAACAAAGAGTTGGTGCGCCCCGCCATTACACGGTTTTCCACCAGTTTCATATCTCTTCTATCCCTCTTGAATTTTATGTGGGATGTGAAGAGAATGTTTCTTTCAGAGGAGTGGTGTGCTCTGACAATGAGGCATAAACCAGAGGAACAGGCCATATGCAGACTAATTTCATACCAAGAAGACTTCTGGGTGAGAGTGTAGGAGGTGTGCACTATTATTGAACCTTTGGTAAAGGTTCTTCGATTAGTTGATGGCGAGAAGCCTGCAATGGGCTATTTGTATGAGGCCATGGACAGGGCGAAAGAATCCATTCGGGCCTACTATGATGATAAGGGAGATGAGGGGTTTCATAGACAACTCCTCCTATGGGGAGTGATTGATGAATAATGGAAAAACACACTCCATCGTCCCATTCATGTTGCAGGGATCTACCTAAACCCCTCATTTTCTTACGCATGTGGGTTCGTATTTGATGCTGAGATCATGGATGGATTCTTAACTTGTGTTTAGAGGATGGTGCGATCTCTAGGATGGCAGGTGGCACATTTGGCTTTGACATGGTTGTGACTGAGAGGATGACTAAAATGCCAGGTATTTTTTTAGTTTGCTTCAAATTTCATTGTCTCTTCAAGTTCATAACTTCATACTTTGATTCAACTTTCAAATTTCATTTTTTTCTTATGTTTATTTAAAATTTTATTTGTAATTTTGTTGTAGATGCATGGTGGAGAATGTATGGTGCCAGGGTACCCCTTTTGCAAAAGCTTGTCATTCGAATCCTCAACCAAACATGTAGCTACTCAGGATGTGAGCGCAACTGGAGTGTATTTGAAAAAATACACAACAAGAAGCGCAACAAGTTAACACTTATAATATTGCAAATTTCCAAATAATTTTTTGAAATCATTGATTTTTTTTTTTTTTTTTTTTTTTTTTTTTTTTTTTTTTTTTATATTTATAATTATTATTTCATGATCTTTGTACAAGTTGGACTCCCAACGACTTAATGACATGGTCTACATCTACTACAATCTTCAATTGTGGGTGAGGAAACTTGAGAGGACACTTGATATGGAGGCCATCTCATTGGATGGGATTGAAACCACTGCTGCATGGAGGGTTGAGGCCGAGAGGCCTCTCATGGAGTCTGCTGATGATTGGTTAGTGTAGGAGGTAGTGGAGGGGGAGGAGGAGTAGGAGGATGAGGCAGATCAAGACGAGGAGGAGGTGACACCACCTACCTAGGCTACCCCTACCACCAGTAGAGGACCTGGTCTACCTCCTATAGCTCCTACTCCTAGTTCTTTAGCTTCTAGAGCACAAGGGAGTCCACTAGCAACTCCATCGACATCTACATCTAGAGGGAAAGGGAAAGCTATTGCATTTTCTCGCAAGAAGGGAAGATGAAATCAATAGTATTAGACTTTAATTATTTGGTTCATTTCATTGTATATGACATTATGACTCATGAGATACATTATTATATTTTTTGTTGATATTTTGAGGCTGAGTTGAGAGTCATGAGTCAGGACTTACTATTCAGGACATGATTCACTGTTATGTGCGATGTAGCACTAGAAATGATATTAAACATCTTATATATTATTTCTTTTATCATATTTATGTGTCATTGTATTCATTTATACGTTGTAGATGCTTTAGATATTAAAAAAATTGAAAAAAATTGAATATTTTTGTATGTTACGATTTTTCCCGATTTTTACGATTTTTTTCCGATTTTTTCCACATGCAAATTTAATCCCGATAACAATTAATGCAACATTGATATCAACATTATGAAACCTTGTTTTAACATAAAGCTCCTCATATAAGTATTATCAATAACCAACAACATATATCAGCCGTCAATAGCAATTCATAGCAGCAATAATAAACATCATTTGAAGCAAAAATTTCTGCAATATAAATTGTATTGGAAGTAACAACAAGCATAATGATGTAAAGACAACAACAATATCACATCAATAACCATACTAAAAAATATATCCATCATGATAAACTTCTAGTTTTTCTACATATAAGATGAAAATATCTAATGCATGAATGCAAGCAGTTATAACCATACACCTCCACGGTACTACCACCTACATGATATCATCAAACCAAAATGCATAATAGTAGCCATCTGCATGTCAACTAATGCAGATAGCATATAATCCATGCCATGCACAACCAAAATGCAAGCTCCTGCAACAACCTCATGTCAAATAAGCACATAACATGGAATGCATAACCAACTCCTCCAAGGAAACATGGTGCCATCAAAATCACTGAAATAATGGAAACATATGAAATGCTCCCCCTGAAGATGTGCTATCTCCAATCATCACAACAGCAGATCTCCTGATCACAATAGCTTCTGCATATATATCATTAGCTGAACAAATCTAATATCATAAAATTCCATAAAAAATGATATGCATCAATAAACATAGCTGCAAACATCAACAAAACTTCTCATTAAGAAAAATTGTTCATATGCACTTCTCTTGCTATGGAAATTGTTGGAAATACTAAGAGGGGGGTGAATCAGTATTTCTTTTCAATTGCTACTTTTACCAGTTAGATCACTTATATTTAGAACACAAAATGAAAAATAAGAATAAATGCTTTTATTAATTTCTTATTTACAATAAATCAAGTACAATATATGTAGGGATCAAACCCTAGATGAAGACACCAATCTTCAATCTTCCAGGCTCCAACCTGTAATATGCCAAACACCTACTTGAACTTTCCAAGGCACTGACCTTGTAAATTATGAATCACTGACCCCAAGGACTCCAATCCTATATCTGCTTTAGGAACTGAATTGGTTTCTTGAGGACTCTGATCCTCTAGGGCTCCAACCCTATTCTTCAAGGCACCTACCTTGTTTGTTAGAGGCTCCAACCTTCCGGGCGCCAACCCTCTTGCCTCCAACCCACTGTTATACTTTTTCTAGATATGTTTGATAGTAATTCACGGCTCCCAATGTCTTCTTCATCGAGCCCTGAAAATCTTCATCTCTAATGTAGTCTCCATGCTACATCATCAATGAAAACCTTATCATATAGATGGTGTCACCATTGTCCCTCATGAAACAACATCTACAAGCTATGCCATCATCATTGCATCATCATCTTTAATATAACACTCCAATGTTTCTACACTAAGTTCTGCACTGGCTCTAGATGGTGACTTCAATAGTTTTGCACCAAACAATTATTTAGGTGTCCTTATCTAAGGTAGCACTCTTCAAATCTACTTCTAATGTGATCAAGGGACAATTCCAAGATGTCTCCAAGATTACTTTCAAATAGGCTACTTCAACAAACTCTTAATCACAATGCTCCAAAGAAAACCATCCTCCAAGGAACTTCTTCCAAGTGTGAGTAGGCCACTTTTTTCACTACTTATACAAGAGGTATACATGAGGTATCATGAGGTCACCTTGTCATTTTACCTCTATTGTAGCCCACAGTCCTTGTTGTCCTTATTCTTCCCACAAGTCTCAATGAATAGAACTGTTATCACTCAGGTTGTCCCTAAGCTCCTGTAGGGATACGGTCGAGGTAACCACAAACCAATCTTTGGATTGCAGGTTCTAGCCCACCTGCAATCAGAGAGGGCTCTCTCTTAATGATTTAACCTTGTTGATGGTGATTTTAGGCTAGTTGTTGGGTATAGGGGTTTTGTTGTTTTGTTTGGATGGAAGGCGTATGCCAGGTAGAAATTCCAAGCAGGGAGGCAAGGTAAGGTGTGATAAGTTTCAAACCATTGGGCATGGAGTCATGGATTAAGGCTTGCTGGTGTGTTTTCTTGGTCACAAGAGGCTTGTGGAGTGAGATAGCCACACATGAGACAATGATCAATTTGCTGAAGGATGGAATGATGGTCAGGGATGAAAGACAATTAAGAATCTTTCATCAAAATTGACAGGGAGGAGAAGTGAAAAAATGGTTATCTAGGAGAAGTTCATAATTCCTAAATTGTCATTCATATGTGAAAAAAATAGCGTAAACAAGATCATTTAAGTATGCATGTTCATAACTATTTCTGATGAAAACATGAAAAATTGCAGAAATTGAGCCTAAGGTGCAGCTAAGAAAATCCTAATCTATTCTTTTTTTCTGCAATTTAGATGGCGGATTTATGATAAAACAAACATGAATAAGACTAACAGAGTTAAGAAACACTTATTGAACCATGTCGAAGCATAAGAATTCCACAATCACTCCTCGACCAATTAAACACAGCAAACAGTTTGAGAATCCGTACTTTCAGCAGTCTTTGATTATAGAAAGAATCACAGTTACATTGCGAGTCTTTGCTTGAGAGAGAAATTGGAATAACAAAGATCAAGCTACCGATCAACCAACCAACCAACCCCTACTCCATTTTTTAGGGTGGTATATATAAGCAAAATATCTAAAGTCATTTATTACAATTGACCTAAACAGGTCTTCCAGAAAAAGTTTTTTCTAAAACCTAATTGTTACTGGAATTAAATTCAAGTAAGTCCTTTGGGCTGCGCTAGAGGCAACTGAATCAAGTTGAGTTGATGAGGTGTCCTGTGTGACTTGGTGCAGTGGTTCTGTCATAACTGTGCATTGAGTTCTGGTCCACTGATCTTCCGTGAGTTTAATGTGCAGTCATTTGTGCTGGTGAGCCTTCAATGCATCTTCAATTGCTTCTTGACTTTCAGAGCTTTCGTTTTAATGTTGGATTTACCTCGAGCCCTGAGAAAATATCCTATGATACAATTTGCCGCTACATTGATGGTCTTCGCCGCTTCCTGATACTCTTTGACGTGCTTTCTGTCTGCAAATTTGATCTGATACTCTTTAATCTCTGTTCCTGGCCTCTTTCTGTCTTCAAATTGGTTTAATTTGGAAAAATCGGGAAGTTTCGGGCTCTTTCGGTGCAAAACGGGCCAAGGAATCAAAAGATTCCCTAAAGATTCCCCAATATGGCCTATTTCCCGTAGCGATGCGCGATTAGTGCTTCACGCTAATCGCGCATCGAAAACAGCCTCCGTTTCTCACTCCGGAGCTCCGAAGCTTGACTTTTGCGTTTGCGCAAATTTTCGGTTTTTTGGCTGCTGACATCAGCAGTACGGCGGATGACGTCAGCATGCTAACGTCAGCCGTGGGGTCCTCTGGTATGGATATGATGTCAGCATGCTGACATCATCAAGGTGACGTGGCAGTACGACGGGGTGACGTGGCAGATACACGTGGCAGGGTGACGTGGGTCGGGCGCAGGCTGTGTGAGGTGATGTGGAGGCGACATGGCAGAGTGAGGTGGTGCTCCTGTTACGTGAGGGGAGGGTGGTTTTGCCTGTGCATCGGACCACCTTTGGTACGAAGGTGGTTTCTGTCAGGGGCAGCCCGATGCAATGGGAGGTCGCCACCTGTCCCGGTGTACGACGGTAAAACCGTCGGACGTCGGGTGGTAACCTACCACCACAATGGGCCCCCCGATGTGAACAAGGGCCGTCGGATTTGGGGGAGGCGATCCAACGGTGGACGATAAAGGGAGATGCACAGGGTTTAGTAAAATAACGCGTGCGTTAAAGGTTTAATTTTCCGCGGCGCTGTGGGTTTTAAACTTTAGGAAATGGGTTCAATGGGTTTTGCGCGGTGGAAATTTATCAAACAAACATTAATAGTTTCCAAAGAAGAATGAGCGGGGGGGTTTTTAGCATTTGGATAGGGTTTTCTTAGTGTTTGGAAGGGGTCCGAACACATGGGAATGGAAATTTATGCAGAAGGGGGGTTCTTACTAAAGTCCAGGTGACTTAGTAATTCCCAGAGAAGTACTTATGGTTATATTTCAACCAGGGGGAGGGGATATTCACATAAGGGGATTATCTACATAGTTTTAGTAGGGGGATGGGGAAAACATAGGGAGTTAAATAATAATGTCAGTAGTTAATATGGAGATGAGAAGAAAGCGCTAAATTTGAGAGATCTTAGGCTTTAAAGGGGAGATAGAACCTTATAGAGAAAGTATGGATCTTCCTTGAGTGAAGCAGATCTTCACCCGGGCTAATGACATGGAGAATGATGAAACTAAGAGATATCAAGCAGATCTTGACCTCTTTTTGGGGAAATTAGTTAATGATTTGGGGAAGAGGAAGAAAGGGAAGTTAGTTATGCCTGGTTTGAGCTCCTTCATATGAAAAATGCCTGATGACTGTGACCTGAGTAGAGATGATACTTTAAAACATGGCAATGAACAAACATCAAGATTCTGCAACCTCAAAACTACTTACCCAACCTACTTACCTAGCATTTTTTCTTCTTTTGGTTTGGGTTCACTTAGACTTGCAGACCCAGCATTTCAATTTTTTCTTTTTATGCCTTCCTATCTAAAAACTACCCTTATTTCTTCCAAGGGCCCAGATTAAGCAGTTGGGTTCCTTTGATTCTCTACCTATCTAAGAATCTGCCAAGATTAAGCTGTTTGGACAGATTTTCATTCTCTATATTCTAAAACAGGAAATTGAAACCTAGGGAGACCAAGATTAAGCTGTTTGGACGTCCCTTTAGCTGAAAATTCTACAAAACTGGAATGACTCTTCAAAATTGGAATGCAGTAGATGAACTTTGAGTAGCATTCTTTCCTTGGTGATTGTTTAGCAAATATAGAGCATTGTAACATGCAAAGTATGACATATTTGGCCTGTAAAATGTCAATCATGAAATATGAGTAACCTGCTGCAGCAGGAGGCTAACAGTGGCTCCACTTGGGGATGGATTTTACTTGTGAGAAGCCAAGAACAGTAGGTCAAATTGCCTTGATTCTTCTGTTATGGCTGTGCTTTGAACTTCTTAGTGCTGACTTTTGGATTGAGTTGAACTTTTGGACTGGTAACAACACTTTCCTTTAACTGTTTTACTGTTAAATTGTAAAGCAGTACCTGCTTTCTTCTGCGTGCTTTAGCATCATGGATTCTTACAAAATAAAATCAAAGTGCTGATATATACAAACATTCTATGTACAGAAAATAACACCGCCTGCTCTTTTTAATCAAAAAGGATCATTGTAGTGCTTTAGCATTCGGCCATTGACAAGGCCTTCTTCAGCTGTGCTGCCATCTAGAGATCTGAGAAAATATGTATTATTGCCTTGCACAATGCTGATAATGTATGGACCTTTCCACAGAAAATCGAATTTTGCATGTTTACCCTTGTCTTCTCTTCGTGAGTCCCATCTTAGAACTTTGCTGCCAACCCAAAAATCCTCTTCTTTAGCCTTTTGATCAAACATCTTTTTGAGTTTTTCTTGCAGCAATTGAGCTCTGTCGTAGACTTGCTCCCTGGTTTGCTGAAGATGAATGGTTTGATTAACTCTTCTCTGCATGTCATTTGGGTCAGCCTGAATTTCCTGCAACCGTTTAATAGTGGGAATGCCCAAAGATGAAGGAAATTTGGCTTCCATGCCATATACTAGTTCATAAGGGCTCATCCCGATGGATTTCTTGGTGGAAAGTCTGTCTGCCCACAGAGCAATTGTGAGCCTCCTATGCCAGTTCTTTTTGTTTTCCTCCAGCAATTTCTTTATGATATTGATGAGGCTTTTGTTGGAATATTCGGCCAAGCCATTACCTCGAGGGTAGTAAGCTGTGGAGTGGCCCAAGGTAATTTGGTATTTATGGAAAAAGTTGATCATCTTTTTGGATTTGAAAGTAGCAGCATTGTCAATGATGATTTTCTCAGGGCAGCTGAATTTGGAAAGGATATTGCTCTCAAGGAATTGGATAATGGTGGATTCGTTGGCTTGCCTACATGGAATGGCTTCAATCCCCTTAGTGAAATAATCGGTGGCTGTTAAAATCCACTTGTGCTGGCCTGAGGAAGATGGATGAATTTCTCCAATGAAGTCGAGACCCCATTGTTGAAAAGGTTTCTCGGTTGAAATGGGCTTAAGGGGCAAGGGCAGTAGTTTTCTTTTCCCTCCAAAGATTTGGCATTTGTGGCATGAGACAGCAAAATTTTTTACATCTGCAAATAGAGAGGGCCAGTAATAACCAACCCTTAAGATCTTGTCAGCCGTGGACTTCCAATATAAGTGTCCTCCACAGTCCCCTGCATGGAATTCTTTCATGATGCTATTAGTTTCATTTATAGTAAAACAATTAAGAAAAATACCTTCATGATTTTTCCAAAACAAAGCACCATCTATGACACAAAAGTTTGATGATTTCATCCTTAAAAATCTTTTCTTGGTTTTGGACAATCCTGGGGGAGCACACAGGTTTAACAATACAAAGCAAATATCAGCGTACCAAGGGGATTGCATGAAGGTTTCACTGATATGTGGAGTCGCTAGCTCTGGTTCATCGTCCAGTTGATTAATGTCTAATGCTTGCAAGTTTGTTTCGGACATTAGTTTGGCTAACCCTTGTCCTTTTATGAGCTTAGTGGGCTTTATTTCAATGTCGTATTCAAGGATGCTGGCAATCCATTTGCCTCTTTTGCCTTCCAGTCCCTCTTGAGTTAGTATATCCTTTATAACGGCATTAGGGACATAGGCTATCACATGGGATTATAGGATGTAAATTCTGAAATCTTTGATGGCTTTGACCAGGGCGTAGGCTTGCTTCTCCATGATCTGAAATTTCAAGGGTGCATCTCTCAAAGCTCGGCTAAAGAAAGCAATTGGCTTCTCGTTGCCCTGATCATCTTTCTGTAGAAGGACAATAGCTATAGTGTGTTCAGATGTGAAGGAAAAAATGATAAAATCTCTGTTGAATTGAGGACTGGTAAGGACAGGTGTTTGAGTTAGGGCAGTTTTTATACTCTCAAAAAACTGCTTGGCTTCAAGAGACCATCTTACCTTGGCATCCTTTTTTAGCATGTTGCTCAATAGACTTATTAGTTCGGCTAGATTTGGGATAAACCTCCTTAGGAAGTTGATCTTTCCAAGCAATGCTTGCAATTCTTTTATGTTTCTTGGATAAGGGATTTGAAGGATAGCTTGAATTCTTTCCGGGTCAATTCTAATCCCATATTTTGATATTATATGCCCTAAAAGCTTGCCTTCCTCCAGGGAAAATAGGGACTTCTTAGGGTTCAAGGAAATGTTGTATTTCCTACATGTCATGAAAATTTGCCTTAAGTGCTTAAGGTGCTCTTGGTCGGATTTGGAGAATGGGCTCATGTCATCAAGGTAAACTACGAGGAAATCATGTATCTCCTTAGAAAACACAATATCCATTGCCCTTTGAAAGGTAGCACCGGCGTTTTTTAGCCCAAAAGGAATTTTAACATACTTGAATGTTCCCCAGGGTGTGGTAAAAGTTGTCTTGTCCTGGTCGTCCGGGTGAACAAGTATTTGGTTAAATCCTGAAAATCCATCAAGTAAAGAAATTCTAGAGGAACCCACTACTCTTTGCAATATATGATCTATTTTGGGCAACGGGTAGTGGTCTTTTAGAGAGACCTGGTTTAAATTTCTCAAGTCTACACACAGTCTTATCTCTCCTACTTTCTTCCTAGTGGGAACTAAGTTAGACACCCATTCAGAGAATTTGATGGGTGCAATGATACCTGCTTCAAACATTCTCTTTATTTCTTTTTCAACCAAGGGAAGAAGCATGGGGTTGATTCTTCTAAGTTTTTGTTTGAACGGTTTTTGATTTGGTTTTAAGGGAATGGTATGTTTGATTACTGAAGTGTCATAGGACTTCAAGTCTTTGTAACTCCAGGAAAATACATCTTGGAATTATTTGAACAAATCCACATATTTCGGTTTTTGGTCAGGAGGCAGATTTTTGGATAATTTAATCATTCTGAGGTGTTCTGCTGCTCCTATGTTGTGTTCTTCTATGGCAGCATTCAAAGGTTCCATATTTGGTTTTTTGGGCACATCGTTGTCATCAAACATGTCTTCCAATGGAGTAAGGCCGGCAGGCAGAACATTACCTTTCAGATCAATAAACTCATCCTTTATCTTGGCTGTTTTCTCTAAACAAATTTGTTTCAGCTGTCCTATGTTTGTACTGTTGAAAACAGTTGGGCTTAGGATTTGTTTAGTTGTTGCAGCTGTTAGAGTCAGGTGGTTTTCTTCTGCTAACTGTTGTGATTCGGCCACCGCATCCATGTCAATGATTGTGTTGGAGAATTCGTCCTCCAAAGTTAAAAAATTGTTAATCTGGGCATCATCTTGGAATACATGCCAATCCTTGACATTGTTAGGGACCGAAGGTCTGAGTTTTATTTCAGCGGTGAAATGGTGATTTGGTTCAAAGGGAAGCTTGGATGTGCTAGCAAAGGTGGCTAGGCTGTGGGCATGAATATTATGGTCTCGTGCAATTTTGGCCAGCTTAAATTCACTGAAGGTGTTGAGTAATTCAGTGGCAGCGGCTCTGTAAGCTCTCATTCTACTATCATTAGCGACAAAGTTACCCTTTATTTGTTGTATAATCAAGTCCGAATCACCTAGGATGGAGACGGTAGTAGCCCCCAAGGTTTTGAGCGACTTTAGGCCTAAGAGAAGAGCTTCATACTCTGCCGTATTGTTTGTACATCTGAAATTGAGTCTATATGCATGGCCTTGTGCGTGATTATCATGAGTGTTGTAAATCCACACTTGAGCCCCTTCTCCTAACTTGTTAACTGAACCATCAAACTCCAAATACCATGTGGCTTCTTGTTTGAGGTTTGTATTGAGAGTTTGAGCTGTTTGAGGAACGGGCGGACTGGTAATTTCTGTTTCGGGATTTTCTTCTTGCTGTTTGTTGGTTGCCTTAGTTTTTGAGACAACTTCGTGGGTATTGGCAATTGTTTTCTCACTGATGTACGTTCCTTGCTCCAAAGATAATGGCTTATCATCAGTTGGAGGGCTGGTGTTATCATTAAATAAAATAAACAAATCCATATCAGAATGGATCGAGTATATTGGAAAATTTTGAGGTTTTTCCTCACTGCTTACCACATACTTCATTAATTTCTCTCTATATAGTCTCTTTGGTTGCCCAAAGACAGATATAGTGGCATAAGAGAGGTAGAGTTGAATGGATCCTTGCAATTTTGCTCCCCACGATCTGGATAGAAGCATACCATACTTTGTGGGAATGTCGGCTACTACTACGTCTATTAAGATTGTCTTGTTGGGTAATTGGACTAGAGAGACACAAAGGTCTTTGATCAAGCCTAAACATTTGACCTGACTTGAATCAAAGGAATACAGATCTTTGTACGGCCTGGTGACATCGAGATTCAACCTTTCCATTACAGCTTTGGGCATAAGGTTATGTGAGGCACCTGAGTCAAACATAGCATTATGCAGTATTTTGTCATGTATGTGTAGGCTGACATAGAAAGGTGGAACAGGTCCATATATTGTTTTTCCGTCAACTTCTGGACCGAACAATAGTTCAGGGGTATCATCTAGAACGTTTACATCATCCCTTACTTCTGGTAATTGAAGCGACCTTTGAATTTGTTGTTTATATACATCATGCTTAACCATTTCTGAGAGGGGAATGGAAACCTTGAGTTTTCCAATCTCTGCTTCTAAACTGAATGGTTTTTCCAATGAGTTCTTAGCGTTGACAGTGGTGAATTTCTCTTTTTCAGGCATACTCTCTATGTTCTCTTTTAGAATGTCAGTGTCACAGTGTATGACCGTTTGTAGTATCTCTGTTTTGGGAAGATGTCCGGGAATGCTCTTCAGATCTTCTTTAGGATAGGAGGGGGGCAGAGGCTGATCAATAGGAGGGTGTGTGTCTATTACATCCTCCACAGTAACTTGATGAGGGTTTGGGACAGGGCTATCAGCTGGTTGATTGTTGGTGATCTTCCCTTTAGTTTTGTTGAGTTGTTTGCTATCTTTTGTTCTGCTAGATGGGGGAACATCAATAGTCCTTGTTCTTAATTTGTATTGCTTGTGTACCTCGTATACAGCGGTATCATATCCTTGTTTAAAGTCAAAGGACTCTCCCGATTTGGTGCGGAATTGTTTTGTATCAAGGTATGGTTGGTCTTCTTCCATGAGGAAGATTTTCTATTCGTTTTCTGAATCTATCAGGTTCATATGCATCCCGTCTGTGGACTCAGTGGATGTAGATGCTTCCGCATAGTTTTCTTGAAAAGGAGGTCTAATATCATGGTCCGGACTGGCCCTACCAACGTTTGAGTTTTGGGTTTTTCTGAAGTTTGGGTTCCTTATGGCATTGGGTTGTTGACCCTCCCATGAAGTTTTCCTCTCAACATTGTCTACTCTGTCTCCCAGCCTATGCATGCCACTGATGATAGCATCTAGCTTCTGATCGAAGGCTGAGGGTTCTTCTTTGAAAGTGGTTCTTCTCTCAGTTCTAGTTCTGTTTCTTTTAGCGATTAGATTTGCTTCCACACTCACTGCAGCATCTTGCATTTCTGCGAGGCTTTGAGGGGCTCTTTCCCTTAATTGATATGCCATCTCAGCATCAAAGCCATCTGGGAATTTGTATAGCACGAGGTTGGGTGGAGGTCTTAAATTTTTTGGTATTGCATTGTAAACATTGTTAAATCTTACACAGTAATGCAGAACAGTTTCCTAAGGTCCTCTCTTGATAGTATCATACTCGGACAGTATGTGAAGGGGGTCTTTCTTTTTCTCCCATCTGTTAATGAATTCTTGGTATAAGGCTTCAGGGTTTACTATAGAATTGGGTGGAAATGCCCTAAACTAGGTTCTGACATCACCGGTCAAACTTTGGACAAAAATATTCATTCTTACACTCTCATCATCAATCTCATAACTCTCGAAATAATCCTGCATTTTCTTTGTATGTTGTAGGGCGGTGCAGGAGGTTGTGCCATCAAAATAGGTGATTGATGGTAACCCGAGCATAGCCCCGGGTAGCAGGCAATTGTAAGGGCGCATATCTAGCCATGATGATGGGGATAATCGGAACAGCTAAAGCAGCGGGGATCACAAGAACAACCGGGGTAGAAGGAGTAGTAGTGGTAGTAGGAGTATGGGATGGAGGTGTAGAGGAGCTTCTTGGGGAAGGAGGTGATGAACCAGGGGAACTTGGGGTTGACCAGAATAAGACTTTGAAAGGGGTTGGGACACTGCTTGGCTGAAATGTTTCAGGACTCGCAGCAGTTTGGTATTCTTTTTGCTTTTGTTTTCTAATGATCTTAGGAATTAAATTCAGATTTTCAACAATAGCTGGGCTGTTTGGATCAGGATTTGATCGTGTATTACGCGTTTGTTTCTTAGGAGCTAGCTTCTAATCTATTTTTTGGGAACTTTTCTAAAAAGCGCAACAACACAGGTCGACCGAGACTTTCACAGATTGGTTTCTTCCTCTGTAGGGCTGCAGATTGGTTTAATGAATTTATCTGAGGAGGTCCCCAGTGGAGTCGCCATTATGTTATCACTTAGGTTGTCCCTAGGCTCCTGTTTAGGGATACGGCTGAGGTAACCACAAACCAATCTTTGGATTGCAGGTTCTAGCCCACCTACAATCAGAGAGGGCTCTCTCTTAATGATTCAACTTTGTTGATGATTTTAGGCTAGCTTTTGGCTCAGGGGGTTTTGTTTGTGCTTGGATGGAAGGTAGAAATCTCAAGCAAAGAGGTAAGGTAAGGTGTGATAAGTTTCAAACCATTGGGTGTGGAGTCATGGATTAAGGCTTGCTATTGTGTCTTCTTGGTCATAAGAGGATTAAGGAGCAAGATAGCCACACATGATACAATTATCAATCTACTGAAGGGATGGAATGATGAAAATCAGAGATGAAAGGCAAAGGAGAATCATTTCATCATACTGAAAAAGAGGAGAAGTGGATGAATGGTTATCTAGGAGTAGTTAATAATTCCTAAATTCTCATTCATATGTGAAAGAAACAACGTAAACAAGATCATTTAAGTATACATGCTCATAGCTATTTCTGATGAAAACATAAAAAAGTGCAGAAATTGAACTTAAGGTGTAGTTAAACAAATCTTAAGCTATTATTCTTTTCTGCAATTTAGATGGCAGAACGGTGATAAAAACATGAAAATTAACAGAGGTGAGAAACACTTATTAAATCATGTAGAAGCACATGAATTCCATGATCACTCCTTGGCCAATTAAACACATCAAGCAGTTTTGAAATCCATGCTTTCAGCAGTCTTTGATTATAGAAAGTATGACAGTTACAGTGCGGGTCTTTGCTTGGAGAAAATGTTGAGAAGAAGATTAAGCAATGTCTTCGACTCACTAACCAACCAACCAACCCTTCACTACATCGTTCAGGGTGGTATATATAAGAAAAATATCAAAAAGGATTTCATTACAATTGACCTAAACAGGTCTGCTGAAAAATCTTTTCTAAAACCTAAGTGTCGTTGAAATTAAATGCAGGTAAGTCATTTGGGCTGCGCTAGAGGTAGCTGAATCGAAAGGAGTGCAATGTGGCCTTTGGAGGGTCGATGCGGTGTTGTTGGAGTAACTGCGCTTTGGGATCTATGGTTCTTCTCTCGTGCGAGTTAAATGTGCAATAATTATGATTTGAGGGTTTTTGAGTGGCTTCGCCCTCTTTTTTTGACTCTGCTAGAAGGTATTAAATGTTCTCTTGCTTTGGGCCGCTGCTTAAGATTTTCGCTGATACTCTTTGCCGCTACATTGATGGCTTCCGCCGCCTGCTGATACTCTTTGACACGCTTGTTCCCTGATGATTTGATCTGATACACTTTAATCTCTGTCATTGGTCCTTTGTTGTCTTTAAACCAGATTAGTTTGGCACGATCGGGCAATTTCGGGCCTTTTCGGCATAGAACGAGCCAAGGAATCAAAAGATTCCCCAAAGATTCCCTAAAAACTGCCTCTGTTTCTTGTTCTGGAGCTCTGAAGTGCGATTTTTCTTCCTGCGTGAATTTTCGGCTTTCTGGCTGCTGACGTCAACAGTATGGCGGATGACGTCAGCCTGTGGTGGGTCCCTGGTACAGAAGTGACATGGTGGGGTGCTGATACTTAAAGGCGATGCGATGAACTTCTCCGATGCGATCGCAATATCGAATCGGCGAGGAACGGGAAGGTGTTTTAGTTGGACATTTGGTGCTTGCGACCGCCGATCGCCGATATCACGATATCGAGTTGGGTAGCGATGGAAGGGTCATAACTTATGTGGTGAGAATACTGCGATCTTGCGATGCGATCTGGCTTACTAGGGTCTGCGGAGTGTTAAGGAAGTCGGCAAGGGGTTTATTTCGGTCGGAAGGAGTGAGTAAGTGAGTCAGAAAGGCATTTGAGGCTTTGGAAGGAGTCCGATAACCTGAAAAGGGATTTTATACTCTGGAAGGAGTCCATTTTATTTGGAAGATGGTTTGAAGGGGCAGCATGAGGGTTCTTGCTAAGTTTCAGGTAAACTGAGCAATTCCAGGGGGTACTTATGGTTATTTTTCAACCAGGGGGAGGGATATTTACATAGGGGATGATTTACATAATTTTAGTAGGGGGATGGGAAAATATAGGGAGCTAAATAATAATGTCAGTAGTTAATATGGAGATGGTAAGAAAGCGCTAAATTTGGGAGATCTTAGGCTGTTACGAGGGGACAGAACCCTTTAGAGAGAGTATGGAACATCTTTGAGTAAAGGAGATCTTCACCCAAGTTAATGCTATGAAAATGATGGAACTTAAGAGGTATCAAGCAGATCTTGACCTCTTTTGGGGAAGTTAGTTAATGATTGGGGAAGATGGAGAAAGGGAGTTAGTTATACCTGTTTTTGAGCTTCTCGCATAGAACTGCCTGGTGATTGTGTCCTAAGGAAGGATGACACCTGGAAACCTGGAACTGATCAGCAATCAAGATTCAACAACCTCAAAACTACCTACCCAGCCTACTTACCTAACATTTTTTCTTCTTTTGATTTGGGTGCACTTAGACTTGCAAATCCATCATTCCAATCCTTCTTTTTCACGCTTTCCTATCTACAGACTACCCTTATTTCATCTCAGGGCCTAGATTAAGCTGTTGGGCTCCTTTGATTCTCTACCTATCTAAGAATCTGCCAAGATTAAGCTGTTTGGACAGATTTTCATTCTCTATATTCTAAAACAGGAAATTTAAACCTAGGGAGACCAAGATTAAGCTATTTGGACCTCCCTTTAACTAAAAATTGGCGACACCAGAAATAACTTCTCAAAATTTGGAAGGCAGTTAAATGAACTCTGAGTAGCCTTCTTCGCTTGAAGACTGTTAAGAAAATATGGAGCATTGCAGCATGCAAAGTATGACATATTTGGCCTGTAAAAATGTCAATCATGAAATATGAGTAACCTGCTGCAGCAAGAGGCTAACAGCTCTCAAAGTACTCAGTACAATCCATGAGATGTGATAAGATGTGTTGATGTCGAACATGTCACGGAATCCTTTGATCGAAAGTTGATGATGTAAACTAACATCAAAGGCGAGAAACCTGCCATTGAGGCATGCAGATCTCAAGGTACTGACGATTTCTAGATCATCTTTCTAGATAATGAGTTGAAGTCGATAGAAAGTGATCCGTCGTAGGCAGGCCCACAACACGAAATCATAGATCAAGCTGAAGAAATTTAGTTGCAAGTACTGACTCAGGGATGGTCAAGATGGATGACAGACATTTTGCAGATGAATGGCTTATTTGCAATGACCTCTTGAACGCATAATGAAACGACATATGGTTTGGTGACAGTTGACCCTAAGTTAATACCTAGAAACCGGCTGAAGACTTTCAATGTGGTTTGATCAACTATTAGGTAAAGGATTTCCCAACCCAGGTGAATGA
>APFE030192072.1:0-10679 GCA_000404065.3 Pinus taeda
TAGAAGACAAAAAGGTGTTGTTGGTAAAGGTGGACACTTTGAAGAATATTGCAGATGCATTGAAAAAATATGTGAGCTTTGAGAAGTTCTCTTGGTGTAGAGAAGTTGGAGAGGACATGAAAATGTCATGAGTCCTCTGCAAACAGTAGAAAACATGAAGAACTAAACAAACCCTAAGGTAGAGCACTGCAACATCAATGATTTCCACCTTTATACTTGATTCATTTAGTTAAGCTAAAAAGGAGAGAGAGAATGGCACACGTAAACACATGATAACTTGAATTACAGAAGAAGAAAAAATACTAAATCACCTCACCACAAGAATCCCATAGAATGTTGCAAACCATAGTCTATTTCATTCCCAAACCGCAAAGATGAATGTACAATGATGCTCCAAGCTTTCAGAAGAGTCCAACCTTTGAAAATGACTGAAAAAACACATCATATAGACTCCAAACCACCTATGCTATCCATCAGGGGTCGAATCCATGAGAAGAGGGGTGGTTTCAGCCATATCTAAAGTAGGAACACAAAAATAGGTAGTGGAACAACTTGCCTCTAAAACCTAGGAAATTGGTTCATTCAACTCCAAACCATGTACAACTGATGTATCTACCTTATCAAGTCAATTTTTATCATTTTTACATCATATTACATCAATATACATCATGTCAGCTCAATAATTTGACTATAAGATGGAAAAAGTCAAACTAGAAGAAAACTAGGCGAAAATAGAGTTTTTGAGCAAAAATGGCACTTTTTCATCGTGTGCGTAGTGCCATTTTTCTGTGTGTAGCACTTTTTCCCAACTGTATTTGGAGGCCTTCTCTTTTACCAAATTTTCTCCAAGTAGGCCTGTTGGAAAGGTACATCTATTTACCTCCTATTACAAGTGGAATTTTTTAATTTGGTGCCCATTCATCCCTCCAAAAATCGGTTCTCCCAACACTGCTTTCTGTGTGGACAAAAAGTGTCAGAAAGGGAATTTTTGAGGTGTTTTTGGCCTTTCTTGTGAGTCAAACTTGTCCAAATTCCCTAGTAATTTATAGGCATGCATAATTCTTCATGAGTCATCTAAAAATGTAATTTTTTCCTCCAGAGGAGGTTCCTATCAAAAGCGAGCACTAGTCGGCGCTACGCACCTGCTAGAAAAACCTGTTTTTTCATTGAAAATTTGAAAATTGTCAAAATATTTGCCAATTTTTTTGAAATTTGGCATGAGTGATCTGCATCAAGTACTATGTTGGGCCAAGGAAGCTTCAGTGAATATCTTGAGCTAATATTTCTCTTTCTTGCTCCTCAAAGTCTTCCTCAACTTGGCTTTTAGGCACCTTATCCTAGTTTTGCAAATTTTGTTTTCTGCCAAATAGCGATAAGCCATGTGCCGCAACATATTTTTCTCCTTGCTAGCCTTTTCAAGCAGCGTCTCCAAGTGCATAATTTCCCTCTCTAGCCAAGATTCCCAGTCAGCATCAATCTCTTGCTCGAGGGGTGTCAATTTGACTTTCTTTCTTTTTGTTGCTTGCTTGTTTTCCCTTATGGTTTGTAGCTCCATGATTGTCCATTTATCCTCCAACTGCTTATTTCATTGCTCAAGGTAATTGATGATCCACTTATACATTTCAAGGTTAAGAGCTAAGTCATGGATTTTAGCTTCTTGTTCTTTGATGATCTCCTTGAGTCTTGAGCTTTGGGAGCCCAAATCAGTATCCTCATCTTGAATCAAAATAAAATATCTCTCCTAACCTTCAGAAGGCCCTTCCTCATGCAATGATTGCTTCCTTTTATCATGTACTTGCTCTGCTAAAGAAGAAGGAAAATCCCCTTTCACCCTGGGTGAAGATAACATTTTCCTATTATCTGGTAAAGGAAACGAGACCCCTTCCAACCCTGGTGGATATAGTACTCGTTTTGTAGCTGCAAATAACCTCCTTGTACCCTTTTCATAAGTGAAAAATACTAGCACATCTTTAGTTTGAGTCTCATGAGCCTCTGGTTAATTTGAAGGCCCTCCTTCTTCTTAAAACATTGATGGGGTCACTTGAGGGCTTCTAAAAACCTCATGTGAAATGAAAGTATGCCATGAAACATCCAACAAACTCAGCTCATGCAAGACAACAATCTTGATCAATGAAAAATGATAAATGTTGTTGAATTGTTGATGAAAAAGTTTTCTTTGCACCAATGTAGCCATTCTCTCAATATTTCTGCATATGAAATATGGGAGGTTCATCATTCTCACTCTATTGAAATGCGTCAATAATCTACCATGTTAAGTGTACAAGCGAGAAAATCTCCCTTCAAAGCTGAAGTATTTGATAATGAGCTTCATGAGTGGAGAATAAGTGTCCTGTAGGTAACTGAAAGGAAAGACCCTACTAATTTTCTTTTGATAACTAGCCTTGATATAAGGCTCATAATGCTCTTTGCCCACAAGCTGTCATAAGGCTCATAATGCTCTTTGCCCACAAGCTGTCATTTGTTCCATTGTTCTCCCACATTTGGAATACCTATTGCTTCAACTATAGTTTCTGGTGTTAAAGTGAAGGAAACACCTGCTAAGTTCACCTAGCCATTGTGAAGATGAAGGAAAAATATTCTAGCAAGTTGATGGTGGTATTTCACCGTCTCCACCATCTCACAAAACTGGTAGCAAGATTGATGTTTGAAACATGTTACTACAAGGGGACAAGCCAATAACTCTATGAGTGTGGCAGGATCCTCGTGGATGTGTTTTCCTCCCTTATGTGGTTTTCTTGGTGCATGAATCTCTTGGGAGGAATCAATCACAGTTTCCTCATCCCTTTCATAAGCTGAATTTGTTTCCATATTTGCCACTGTATGGTGCAAAATGATGAGTATGAAGAGATTTTATTTCAAGAAAAGGTAACTGCTATTTTCTTCTTTGTGATTTGATGAATGGGACTGATGAGTGGAAGGTTTTGATGCTAGTTGTAGGGTTATCAGGGAGTGATAGGGTTTAGGGAATGAGGATTAGGGTTTGGGGAGTAGTGGGAATTAGGTGTTAGGGTTTTAGGGTTTGGGGATAGAGGGTAGGATAAGTGTCAATGAGAGAGGGAAAGGGGAAGAAAATGTAAGGAAATGTAGTGAAAGGCAAATTATGCAAAGGAGTCAACAAACAACAAGAATGACAAAAAATGCAAAACCTTGGCAATTTTGCAATATAACTGTGCAGCAATTTAGGGTTTGAATTATCACCTTTTAAAACACCATGAAGGATGAGTAAATCTCTTTTTAGGGTAAATGGATGGGTCAAGAATAAAAAAAACTGGAAAACCTTAGGCAATTTTGCAATATAACTATGTTGTAATTTAGGATTTGAATTATCACCTTTCAAAACACCATGAAGGATGAGTAAATCTCTTTTTATGGAAAATGGATGGGTTTACTTACTTGAAGGGATGGTATTAGAAAAATTTGGAGCTTTAGAAGGTTGATTAAAAGAGTTTTTGGCTTACCATACTCGTGCGCCATGCCAACACCCAGGTGCGCTACGCCAGTTGAAAGCTCTTTGTAATTTATGCGCCTGGTGCACTGTGCCAATACCCAGGTGTGCTGCACTAAGAAAAATTGGAAAACATTGCTGCAATTTCCCTCATTTCTTCTCAAATTGCGATTTTACCTCTTGCTCTCTTTCACTCATACAAATGAGGTTTTCAAATACCAAAAATAACTTTATATCCACCTTGACTTTTAATTTTTCATTTGAAAAACCCATTTTTCTGAAGTTCCTTTTCACTTTGTTCTTTAAAAACTCCGTTTTGCAGTTTGGCTCTCTTTTTGTCATTTGATGGACTAATGCTTGGATTTTCTTGTCTCTTTTGCAGGATCTGGAGTGCAGGATTTTGGAAAGGTGACCTAGGGTTGCATTTCTCAACTTATTACATATAGGAAAATTAAAATTACATGAAATTTTTATACATAAAATGTAAAAACTCTGTTTTTCCTCAAAAGAGGGTTTTGAGGAACAAATCAATTACTGAATATATCATTATTGAAATTTTGATGCTGACACCTTATTAGAGCTCCTCATGTGCCCGCTGACGATAATGAGCTTTTCATGACAATGGTGACAAACCCTAGACCTAATGAGACTTGAAAACCCTAAAATGACTTTTGCAACTGAAATGAAATAAAAATGACAGCAAATGATTTATACAGGTGAAAATAGGCCAAAATATGAAAAGCATGAGGGAAATTGATAAGGAACCACTACCATTAGATGAACTATGACCTAATGGAGTGCAGTTTATCAGATGAGACACCTAATATGCATGCAAAAAGAGAATTTGATCACTGATGGAGGGATGGAGATACCGACACTAACATTGGCTCCAATGGGGATGGTGGCTCCTGGGAGGTGCCAAGAACTACAGATCTCTGGAAAGCAGGTAGTGCCTCTTCAATTGGGCTATGGAGTCAATAACTTCCGCAAACATAAAACCAACATCTTCGCTCAAAACTGACTCAATTACATGACTAAAAACTGACTGAAAACTTACTCAAACAATCCATACTAAGTAATCAAAAACTGACATCAAACTTTTAGTATTATAGCCTTCACTTCGGGCCCCAAACTGATTGAATGACGACAATGCACACTTGCAATGAAGGAAATAAAATGGTATTTACGGTGACAAATTATGACAGGAGAAAATATCTCAAAGATAATAATGTTTCAGTAGCCGACCATTGACTGACCCTCCTGGATCTTTCAGCAAAAAGGAATTTTGACCCTGATATGCAGCAATTCTGAATGGCCCCTTCCACAGATTCTCGAACTTTCTGTGCTTGCCTTTGTCCTCATTTCTAGCATCCCACTTGAGCACTATGTCTTCAATCTGAAACTTATCTGACTTTGCCTTCTGGTCATAGATTTTCTTTATTCTCTCTTGCAACCTGAAGGTATTTTGGAAAACATCCTCTCTCATCTGCTGTAAATGGATCATTTTGTTTATCCTTCGCTTAAAATGATCCTCTTCGCTGCCAGCTTCCTGCAGAAGTTTTACTACTAGGACCGTGAGAGATGTCAAGGACACCATGTCAACACCATATACTAGTTCAAACGAAGACATGCCAATTGATTTCTTCTGACTTACTCTATCTGCCCATAGTGCATTAATAAGCTTCTTGTGCTAGCTCTTTTTGTTTGATTCCAACAACTTTTTGATGGTGTTAACTAATGATTTATTTGAAGATTCTACCAATCCATTACCTTGCAGATAGTATGCAGTAGAATACCCCAAGGTAATTTGATATTTATTACAAAAATCAATGATCTTTTTAGATTTAAAAGCTGTTGCATTATCTATAATCTATGTTACAGGAAACGTGGTATAGATGTTCATTTCCATACGGAAAAGGGTACGAAATGCGGAAATGCGTTTGGTACGGCCATGAAACGCGTTTCCCGCTATACTGCCACGTTTCCTGAAACGGAAACGTGGCCAGTACGGCCGAAAACGAATTTCAGGGCCGTACAACCCACGTTTCCTCATTAACTTGTGTTTTTTTAGTTGTTTTTTTATTTGTTTTTTAATTTACTTTTAGGGTATGTTAGTGACTTTTTGTTGCTTCTAGATGCGTGTCTAAAGTTATAAAAGTGAATTTTTTCCCTAGTGTTGATATCAGTTCATGGTAATGTTAAATTCTTAAAGTAAAAGTGATATTCTCCTTTATCCTTTTACTTAAATTTTTAACATTACCATGAAATGACTCAGGATGTTTGAGAGTGGTTTCGCCCTCATTGGATTTCATATGGAGAAAGTAGAATTTTAAATCTCACTCAAAATCTAGCAGACTTATTTGTTTTTCAGGATTTCAGGATTAGAGGGATTGCAATGTTTCCATTGGATTTTATCATGTACTAGGGTATGGAACTTGTGTTTAATCAAGAGAACCAAGCCCTCTATGCAGGGGAAACTCCCAATAATCAAGATCATGCAGGGTACTAGGGTATGAAACCTGTATTTAATCAAGAGCACTAAGGTCATTCAACTATGTAGGAGGAGACTCCCAATACAACAATGGTCCTTCTAAAGAATGGGATGTAGATGCAGAAAATCCTGATTTGGATCTCTCTCTTACAGCCTTATAGTTTTTATTGTACTTGCATCCTCATATATTAATATAACTAAAGGCTGATTTTGAGATTTGGATATATAATAAAGGTCGCTTTCGGATATTCCGATATTTTTATTTTCATTATGTGATCATTCATGAGTAAATGTGATGTAAATTAAATCTTAATGTTTAAGTGTAATAAATTATAATGTATAATTTATGCTTTATGATTGCACACACACACACACACACACACACACACACACACACACACACACACACATATATATATATTCGCGTTTCCCCGTTTCCAAAATTTGGGGAGGTCGCGTTTCGTATCGCTTCTCGTTTCGGAAACTTGTACCCGTTTCCCCGTTTTGTGCAACTTAGTCTATAATTAGCTTGTTAGGACAACCAAAACGTGACAAAATATTATTTTTGAGAAATTAAATTATTACCACATTTGTGGCCTACTGGGTGGGGATTCCCTCAATCCATTTTGTAAAATAATCCATCACTGTTAAGATCCAATTATGCTGAGCTGATGATGTCGGGTGGATATCCCCAATAAAATCAAGGCCCCACTACTAAAACAGAGCACTTACTTCAACTGGCATGAGAGGAAGTGGCTGTAATCTCCTCCTTGCCTGAAAAATTTGACATTCATGATAGCTTGTAATAGTTTTATAAACATCAGCAAAGAGGGTAGGCCAATAGTACCCGACTCTCAAAATTTTATTTGTTGTTGTCTTCCAGAATAGGTGACATCCACAATCTCACTAGTGAAAATCATCCATGACCTGTTTTGCTTCCTCCTCAACCAAACAATTCAACAACATATCTTCGGGATCTTTCTAATACAATGCATTATTCAAAATACAAAATTTGGCAGCCTTTAATTTTAGAGTTCTACTTTTACTTTTAGCCATTCCCAGAGGCAGTGAAATATTTTGGAGCACATATATATTATATGAATACCAAGGAGAATGGATAAGAAGTTCAGATACCTGAACAAGTGGGTTGTCTTCATCTTCTATGGACATGGCAACAATAAATTTATGTCCAAGGAATGCAAATTAGACTCCGCCATCAGTTTTGCAAGACCTTTCCCCTTGATGAGCTTTTTTGGCTTTATCTCCAAGTCATATTCTAACAAAGATGTGATCCATTTTCCTCGTCTCCCTTCTGCATCTGTCTATACTAAAACATCTTTAACGACTGCGTTAGTGACATAGGCAAGAATATGAGAATGCAAAATATATACTCATAAATATTTCAAGGCTTTCACTAAGGCAAGAGCGTGTTTCTCAATAATATTACACTTTAAGGCCACATCTCTTATTGTTCTACTCAAAAATGCAATTGCCTTCTCAAGTTGATCTCTTTTTTGCATTAAGACTGCCGCCACAGTATGCTCTGAAGTGAATGAAAATAAAATGAAATCTTGGGAATAATCTAGGATGATCAAAATCAAAACTGAAGAAAGAGCTAACTTTACCAAATTGAAAGACTTGATAACTTATTTGGCCCACTTTACTACACTATCTTTCTTTAACATGTTTGTGATTTCCCTCAAATGTTCTGCTAGATTTGGCACAAAACAACATAAGAAGTTCATCTCACTATTGAATGCTTGGATCTCCTTTTTACTACGTGGAAAATCAATTTTCTGAATGGCTTCCACTCGACCAGAATCGATGTGGATGCCATCCTTGGATATGATGTGACTAAGAAGCTTCCCTTCATCCATGGAGAACAAACTCCTTTTGGGATTAAGAGATATGCCATACTTTCTGCACCGCTGAAAAACAATATTCAAATGGTAAAGATGTTCTTCATCTGAATTAGAAAAAACTGTGAAATCATCAAGATAAACTACTAAAAACACATCTTTCTCATTTCAAAGGGATATCCATAGCCCGATGAAAATTTTCACCAACATTCTTTAAACCGAACGACATCTTGGCATAATGGAAATTCCCCCATGGGGTTATGAATGTTGTTTTGTCCCTATCATCCTCATGGACCAAAATTTGATTGTATTTGCAATACCCATTGAGCAGTGACATACGAGATGCCCTAACCACTCTTTGAAGTATGTGGTCCATCTTTGGCAATGGATAATTATCTTTCAGTGACACCTTATTCAGATTTCTAAAATCAATGCATAATCTAATCTCACTTGTCTTCTTCCGCACGGGCACTAAATTGGAAATCCATTCTGAAAAATCTTATTGGAACGATTATACCTGCCTTGTATAATCGATTCACTTCCTTCTCTATGCATGGCAGCAACTTAGGATTAATCCTTCTTAACTTTTGGCGAAATGGATTCTAGTTTTGATTGATTGGAATGATGTGTTGAATTATACTTTTATTGTACTCCTTCAAATCTGAATAGTCCTATGCAAATACATGAGTAAATGAAGACAATAGACTAATGTATTTTTCCTTTACCTGAGGAGGTAATGCCTTTGATAACTTCACCATCTTTGGATTTTCTACTGTTTCGATATTCACGTCTTCACCTCCCTTTTCGGTCGGCATAAAACTTGGCTTCCGAGCTACATCATCTTGGTCGAATAATTCCTCTAAAGGTATAAGGGCTTTAGGGATGACAATTTCCTTTAGCTACAAAAATTCCTTGTGATTTACTTCGAAATCTGGCTCACCATTATCTTGCTCGCCATCTATAGAATTGTCTTGATATTTGCCTTCATTTCACATAAATTCTTCAATCTCTTTGTCATCTTGAAACACCTGCCAATATCTTTGATTATCAAGGACAGCTGGGTGATGTTTCACATGAATTTCAAACTTGTTGTTTGAATTCATCAGAATCTTCAAGTTACTTGTTTCTGTTGCAAGGGAATCTGCGATAACATTTTGTGCATTAGGAACACATGTCAAGGTAAAATCTGGAAACAACCTCAAAATGTCTAAAACCGCATTATGGTAAGCCCTCATTCGAGGATGTTTTGCTTGGTATTCTCCCTTAACTTTCTTAATTACTAATTTGGAGTCGCCATAAACTGAAATTCTTTTTTCATTCAGCTTTTTGAGGATTTTCAAGCCTGCAATTAGTGCCTCATATTCTTCTTCATTATTAGAACAATCAAAAGACAACTTGTACGAAGAAACTCTTACATTACTTGGGACCTTATTTGGTGAGAAAACAGGGTTGTGTATCCAAATACCAATTCCGACGCCTTCCCTACCTACTGCTCCATCAAATTCCATACTCCACAAACCAGATTCTTCTTCCAAGTGCAAGCATTCTACCTTTTTTTGTACCTTTGGTTGTTGTCCATCTTCTTCTTGCTGCTGGTGGAATGTTGACTGTTCAGTGGTACCTTCAATCCTTTGCCTCTCTTGATGAAGTACAGCTTTGAAATTTTCTGTAATCTCGGGTATATCTTCAACTTCATCTGATTGACTATTTACATCATTGAAACCACTGTCAGAATAAAGAACAAAAGACTCTAAATCTGTATGTACATAATTAATTGGATGACTCATAGGTTTCTCCTTGCTCATGATCATGTACTTCATCTTTTTCTCTCTATATAATTTCCTCATATGACCGAATATAGGAATAGTAGCATAGGATAAATCTAACTACAATGTCCCTTAGAGTTTTGTGCCCCATGATCTAGATGGAAGCATGCCAAATCTAGGGGAAATGTCAGCCATAACTACATCCATAAGAACATTTTTCACTAGAATCTAATCCAAACATACAACCAAATATTTAATGAGACCAATACATCTTACTCTACCAAAATCAAAGGAATAAAGGTCATGATACTTTCGAGTGATGTCCAAACCCTTTTTTCCACAATTGCCTTTGGCATCAGGTTGTGAACCACTCCTGAATCAAACATGGCATTGTGCAAAACATAATCGTGCAATCTAACACTAGTGTAAAAATGAGCTACATCACTATCCTCACATTGGCCTTCTAATGCTGGACTAAAGATAAGTTTAGGTTGGTCATCTTCCACATTTACCAAATCAGACAGAGGATCTATATTCAAAATATTAGCCACTTGACCTTTATAACTGTTGTTCTTCATTAATTCAGTCAAAGCTATTAACACTTTTAACTTAGAAATTTCATTTTCTAAGCTAAAGGTTGTAGTTTTATCTACCTCTTTGACTAGAGCATCTTTCTTTTTAGTTTTGTCCTTTGTTGCACTTGGCTGATTTGACTTTTCGTTTGCTGATTGCACTTTACTAAAAGTAGGATCTGCTGGCTCCTTGCCCTTTTTCTAGACATTTGGAGAATCATTCTTTGGTGGTGTTGCTTTCTTCTACTTTTGAATTGGATTGATAGGTACATCCCTATTCCTCAGTTAGTATTGCCTTTGCTGCATTGTCAATGCATTCATGTACCCTCTCTGATATTCATCTAATTCCTCTTCTGGTATTGTTTCATTTGCCAATATAAAATCTTCATGTTTTTGTATAGCTCGACTTTCTGAATACTCTTCATCTTCGGTGATATAAATTGGCAAATCATCCAGTGTAAAAAAGTGATTCTCTTCTCCTATTGGAGCATCATCATGTTCTGATTCAGTGCCATGGACATAGTT